>CM055119.1:159131143-159376870 GCA_029206835.1 Rana muscosa | reverse complement strand
GTTTGCGCTGCACACATTGGATGTGGTACGAGCCTTGCGGGTGTACCTGTCTTCTACTCCTTCTATTCGGAAGTCTGACTCACTGTTTGTGACCGTCTCTGGTCCAAAACAGGGCTAAGCGGCTTCGTCTGCCACCATTTCTAGGTGGATCAGACAAACCGTCATTCAAGCCTATGCTCTCAAGGGACGGGCCCCTCCCTTTCCGGTTACGCTGCATTCCACCAGGGCAATTAGTGCTTCCTGGGCTTTCCGACATCAAGCGTCGGTTGCACAAGTGTGCAAGGCGGCGACCTGGTCGTCTGTTCATACCTTTTCTACGTTTTATAAGGTTGATGTGGCTGCATCTTCGGATGCTTCCTTCGGCCACAAGGTGTTGCAGGCCGCTGTTTAAAGTTGCAACTCCTCCGTTGAGGAGCTCTGCCTTGTTTGGAGTGAAGTTTTTTGGTTTTTCCATTTATACTGCTCCCATCCCTCTTGACACTGCTTTGGGACATCCCACACGTTCAGTGAATAAGAGCTGCCGTGTCGGTCCATGGATGTCAGAGAAAAGGATTTTACGGTGAGTACAAAAATCCTATTTTCATGAAATCATTTCTTACTTTGTTTTACTGCCTCCTTGTAACATCTTGGATGAGCTCCCACACCTCTCCTTTTGCCATTCACTTCTGTGCATTAAATACTTTATGCACTTCTATTGCACTATATACACGTCTGTGCATTTAATATTTTAATGCATGTCTGTTGCGATCATTTGCAATGCTCTATACACACACTGCAAAAGCCCACAGTCCACAAGCCCACGGCCCATAAGAACTCTATGCTCTTGATTACACTGGGACATGGAGAACTAATGTAGCCCCACCCTCCAACAACAAATCAGATAATTTTTTTTTTTAAAAGGAGATTTGGGGGAATCTGAGAGCAGTAAAAGGTAATTTCTGGGGGTTAGGAATACATACAAGAATAGAATGTATTTTTACACATTCTTATTCACTGAACCCCCATATATTATCTAATAAAGGTTTTAACCCCCTGATCGCCCGGTGGGTGATATCAATTAGGTTTTAGCGTCAGAGAGGGTCTGCGTCACACCCCAGGCAGCATCAGGTTAGTGCCAGTAGCGCTAACACCCACGCGTGAAGCATACACCTCCCTCAGTGGTATAGTATCTGAACAGATCAATATCTGATCTTTTCAGATCTATACTAGCGTCCCCAGCAGTTTAGGGTTCCCAAAAACGCAGTGTTAGCGGGATCAGCCCAGATACCTGCTAGCACCTGCGTTTTGCCCCTCCGTCCAGCCCAGGCCACCCAAGTGCAGTATCGATCGATCACTGTCACTTACAAAACACAACACACATAACTGCAGCGTTCGCAGAGACAGGCCTGATCCCTGCGACTCCAGTGCTGTAGGAGGTGATTTCACCACCACAGTTAAAAAAAAAAAAAAAAAAAGCATATATGCCGAAGCATGGGGGCAGCAGGGGCGGAGGAGCGATTTTGCTCCTAATGCCGCGCACATACGGTCGAAAATCCGACGGAGGCTTGCCCGTGGAAAAGTCCGACCGTGTGTACGCGGTATAACTTTTGCGGGAGGATGCCCCCATGCTTCGGCTTATATAAATGGTGCATGTATGCCCATCATTAGAAGTGGGTGGATGAAGGGAGGTATTCTAATGGTGGGCATACCCACCGATCAATCTTTTTTTTCGTTCAGCCAACAGGCTGCATGAAAAAAAAACAAGATTACAATACATGTCCAACAAGGACCAGCAACGTACTGGTATGTTGCTGGACTTTGAATGGTTATACCAGAATGATACCTGCGGGTTTAGGTATCATCTTGGTATCATTCTTTTCAGCCAGCGGCCGGCTTTCATGTAAAAGCAATCCTAGCGGCTAATTAGCCTCTGGACTAATTTTACAAGCAGTGGGAGGGAATGTCCCCCCCCCGGATATAAAAAGCGCCATTGGGAAATTGGGAAAGCATTTTATCACACCGATCTTGGTGTGGTCAGATGCTTTGAGGGCAGAGGAAAGATCTAGGGTCTAATAGACCCCAGTTTTTTCAAAAAAAGAGTACCTGTCACTACCTATTGCTATCATAGGGGATATTTACATTCCCTGAGATAACAATAAAAAAAAAAAAAATATGGAAGGAACAGTTTAAAAATAAAATAGCAAAATTAATAATAATAAAAAAAATGGCAAACGCAAGCGTCGGTCTGGCGTCATATGTAAACAGCAATTGCACCATGCATGTGAGGCATCACCACAAAGGTCAGATCGAGGGCAGTCATTTTAGCAGTAGACCTCTGTAAATCTAACGTGGTAACCTGTAAAGGCTTTTAAAAATGTATGTAGTTTGTCGCCACTGCGCGTTTGTGCGAAATTTTAAAGCATGTCGTGTTTGGTATCTATGTACTCGGCCTAAGATCATCTTTTTTATTTCATCAAACATTTGGGCAATATAGTGTGTTTTAGTGCATTAAAATTAAAAAGTGTATTTTTTCCCCAAAAAATGCGTTTGAAAAATCGCTGCGCAAATACTGTGTGAAAAAAAAAAATGCAACACCCACCATTTTAATCTGTAGGTCCTTTGCTTTAAAAAAAAAAATATATAAAATGTTTGGGGGTTCAACATAATTTTCTTGCAAAAAAAAAAAAAAAATGTTTCATTGTAAACAAAAAGTGCCAGAAAGGGCTTTGTCTTCAAGTGGTTAGAAGAGTGGATGTAAGCTTCCTAATGTTGTGTATAAAACGCCAGGACAGTTCAAAACCCCCCCAAATGACCCCATTTTGGAAAGTAGACACCCCAAGCTATATACTGAGAGGCATGTCGAGTCCATGGAATATTTCATATGTTGACACAATTTGCGGAAAAAATACAATTTGTCACTAAATGATATATTGCTCAAACATGCCGTGGGCATATGTGGAATTACACCCCAAAATAAATTCTGTTGCTTTTCCGGAGTACGGGGATACCACATGCGTGGAACTTTTTGGGAGCCTAGCCGCGTACGGACCCCAAAAACCAAGCACCACCTTCACGCTTTCTAAGGGTGTAAATTTTTGATTTCACGCCTCACTGCCTATCACAGTTTCGGAGGCCATGGAATGCCCAGATGGCACAAAACCCCCCCAAATGACCCCATTTTGGAAAGTAGACACCCCAAGCTATTTGCTGAGGAGGTATGGTGAGCATTTTGCAGATCTCGCTTTTTGTCACAAAGTTTTGAAAATTGAAAAAAAAAATCTATATATATATATTTTCTTTCTTCATTTTCAAAAACAAATGAGAGCTGTAAAATACTCGCCATGCCTCTCAGCAAATAGCTTGGGGTGTCTACTTTCCAAAATGGGGTCATTTGGGGGGGTTTGTGCTATTTTGGCATTTTATGGCCTTCGAAACTGTGATAAGTAGTGAGGAGTGAAATCAAAAATTTGTGCCCTTAGAAATCCTGAAGGTGGTGCTTGGTTTTGGGAGTCCCGTACGCGGCTAGGCTCCAAAAAAGTCCCACACATGTGGTATCCCCATACTCAGGAGAAGCAGCAAAATGTATTTTGGGGTGCAATTCCACATAACCATGGCATGTGTGAGCAATATATCATTTAGTGACAACTTTTTGTAATTTTTTTTTTTTTTGTCATTATTCAATCACTTGGGACAAAAAAAAATAATATATATATTCAATAAATGGGCTCAACATGCCTCTCAGCAATTTCCTTGGGGTGTCTACTTTCCAAAATGGGGTCATTTGGGGGGGGGGGGGGGGTTGTACTGCCCTGCCATTTTAGCACCTCAAGAAATGAGATAGGCAGTCATAAATTAAAAGCTGTGTAAATTCCAGAAAATGTACCCTAGTTTGTAGATGCTATAACTTTTGCGCAAACCAATAAATATACGCTTATTGACATTTTTTTTTACTAAAGACAAGTGGCTGAATACATTTTGGCCTAAATGTATGACTAAAATTGAGTTTATTCGATTTTTCTTATAACAAAAAGTAGAAAGTATCATTTTTTTTTTCAAAATTTTCAGTCTTTTTCCGTTTATATCGCAAAAAAAAAATAAAAAAAAAATCGCAGAGGCAATCAAATACCATTAAAAGAAAGCTCTATTTGCGGGAAGAAAAGGACGCAAATTTAGCTTGGGTACAACATTGCATGTCCGCACAATTTCCAGTTAAAGCAGCGCAGTGCCAAATTGTGAAAACACCTCTGATCATTAAGCTGCGTATTGGTCCGGTCCTTAAGTGGTTAAACCGAAGTTTAGCCCAGGTTCACACTGGGCTGCGGGAATGAATCCGTGCGAGTTCAGCTGAAGTCGCACGATTTCACTCCCGCTTGTCAGTCCCGATTTCGGCCACGATTACAGAGACATCTGTGCAGTTTCTGCACAAATGTCAATGTAAACCGCAGGCTGAAATCGCAAAAAGTAGTACAGAAACGACTTTTTAAAATCGGTGCAGCGCCGCAGATGCCGCGTCGCACCGATTAGGACCGTGCCGTTGCCGGCAAATGCTGCTGATTTGACACGTCAAATCGCATGTCAAATTGCACCAGTGTGAACCAGGTCTTAGAGTCATTTTAACATCTTGCAAAAAAGCAGCAGATTGGCCGGCTATAAGGGGAAGAAGAAGGCCGGGTTTTTATTTTTATTTTTTTAAACAATATCCTTATTTTGTAAAAGTATTCAATTTGGTCATTTGGAATGCTCTATACACTTTACAAAGCCCATAGTTCACAGTCCACAGCCAATCTCAGGAGTGAGAAACAGAACTCTGTGCTCTTGCTTACAGTGGGACATGGAGAACTAATGTAGCCACCCTCCAACAACAAATCAGATAATTAAAAATAAAATGGAGATTTGGAGTCGGAGCAGTAAAAAGGTACTTTTTTGGGTTAAGAATACATACTTGAATATATATATTTTTTTTAAACCAGAATTTATTGTCATTTTAAAGCTGGGTTGACACTGCTGCACGGAGCAGCTCACAGCAGGGGGTCTGGTGCGTCCCTGTTCACTGTTTCAGGTCCGATTTCAGTCTGAATTTGCACCCGAAATGGACCAGAAGATGCACAGGACTTCTGTGTAATTCGCTCCGTATATGTGTGAACCGGCTCCATAGAGAGTCGATCACAATCTCCTGACATGCAAATTGGATGCAGAGAAATTTGTATCCATCTTGCACTAGTGTGAACCCAGCCTTAAAATCTTACAAAAAAGGAGCGCGACTGGCCAGCTATAAGGGGAAGGAGGAGGACGGATTTTTATTTTTTTACACTAAAACAATTTCATTATTTCCCTTCCTCCCTCTGTTATTGCTCCTGCATTCGCTCTAGGCCATCTGCAGGCAGCCTACAGGAGGTGGACACAGCATCTGCACTGACACCACCACATGTCAAAAATAACATTCAGGCAGGAGTGGGTGCACAGATCTGAACGCACACTGGGGTTGATTTACTAAAAAAAAAAAAAAAAAGAGTGCAAAATCTGGTGCAGCTGTGCATGGTAGCCAGTCAGCTTGTTCAAACCGAGCTTTGACAAAAATTCCTGGAAGCCGATTTGTTTCCATGCACAGCTGCACCAAATTTTGCACTCTCCAGTTTTAGTAAATCAACCCCACTGATTAAAGCTGAATTCCAGGTGCAAAGTAGTTCTAGAGGTAGAAGTTTTTTTAATTTTATGCATTCTATGCGTTAAGAAAAAAATAAATAAAAATGTGAGCAGTAGACCACCTCAACCCCCCCAATACTTACCTGAACCCCATCTCAATCCAGCAATGTTGCACAAGAGCCTCAGCTGTCCAGGACTTTCACTCCTCATTGGCTGAGACAGCAGCAGGTGCCATTGGCTCCTACTCCTGTCAAAGTCAGTGAGCTGAGGAGAGAGGGGGTGGGGCCGAACGGATGCACAGAGAAGCCACTCGGCAGTAGGGATGAGCTCCGGCGTGTTTGCACACTCCACGTGCAGAGCCCGCCAGGAAGTCGGCACAGCGCTGCACTAATGACAGGCAGGGAGACATTGTCCCGATGTGCGGCTGCAGAGATCGGGAAATGTCTCCCTGCACGTGATTAGCGCAGCGCCGACTTCCTGGCGGGCTCTGCACGTGTGCAAACACGCCGAAGCTCATCCCTACTCGGCAGTCCCCATAGCAAGCTGCTTGCTGTGGGGGCACTTAGCAGAAGGGAGGGGCCAAAACCTGCAGCGAGGGAACCCGAGAAGAGGAGGATCTGGGCTGCTCTGTGTAAAACCACTACACAGAGCAGGTAAGTATGACATGACATTTAAACAGAAAAAAAACCAGAATTTAATGTCACTTTAACCACTTCCTACCCTGGGCAGGAAGGGGGAAGTGCCTGGTATTGAATTGGTTAAGGAACCCTTAACATTGGCACATGTTTTGCACCTGCTGAGAACGAAAAAAAAAAAAAGTACATCTCTCACCTCATTGACAATGGAGACCAAACAGGTGAGAGATTTGTTCACTTTGGTTTTCTTTTCATTTTATCCTTTATTGCTTGTGAATTGTGTGCGACTCGCAAAACCTCGCTCTTCATGATCTAAAATGCAGTACAGTCATTCATTACTTGGATCACGCAATAAAATAAGTCATCTGTATAATAGAAGAGCCCCCATTTCTGTGTGGAGGGATAAAAACTAAACAAACTCAATTAAAACCGGTGTTTTTTTTCCCCATTTATTTATGATTGCATTCATAAAAAAGTCATTGTCTAGCTCCCTGGAGCCCAGTCTGCAGCCCACTGGTTCTGGTTGTGCACCCCTAGTACCCCAGCAGTCCTAGGGGTCCAGTCTCTGACCATCTGTCGTAGCGTGTGCCGACATCTCTGACCATCTCGTATGCAAATGTATCCTGTTCTCTTTGTATTGCTTCTTTTGTGTGAAATCGCTGGTGTTCCTGCAAGTCCCTCTGCTTTCCCATTAAAACTGACCACAGGTAGGGAGGCCACAACACTTTTATTCCTATTATAAGGAATGTAAACATCCCTTGTAATAGAAAAAAGAATGGCAGGTCCTCTTTATGGAGAGATCTCTCCTTTACCTTTAAAAGCAAACAGATCCCAAAAAATTCTGACCATTTGCTTTATATAATAAAATTAAAGTTTTCTACCACCCTGGACCAGAAGTGACTTCATGATGCTGCTCTGGTCCTCCAGGGCCATAGAGGTGGAGGACAGGATGCCACTGCTTGGAGGGAGGTCGGGACCTGGTGGCCGAGTACCATTGCGATTGCTCTGTAGTGTCTTCGTCCCCCCCCCCCGATATATAAAAAAGGTTGTCAGGAGCCTAAAGTAGGGGGTTGAGGAGCTGGACCAGCACAGAGAATAACATTAGACCCCAGGAGAGGCAAGGGCTATGACGTGGTTAGCACATCTGCCTTGCAGCACTGGGGTCCATAGTTTACATCCCAGTTCCCCCCACACTCCAGACATTTGTCCCCGGTATGAGATTCTACAGAGTGTGTACAACATGGCCGCCTCCCCTCCAACCTGAGGATCGCTCTGAGCCGCAAGCAGAGAAGATCTGTAGAGTGATCCATTCACAACAAGAAGAGTCACATCTCCCAGCAAGTTCAACATCACATCACAAGAGAAGAGAAATGGCTTTTTGGAAAGGAAAAACTGAAAATAAAAAATGTAAAATCCTAGAAGTGTCCGAGCTTTTCTCTGCCATGTGATCAGGTGGTGACAGGGTCTCTTTATGTTCTGTATACAGCGGGGGAAGGGTTAGAAGTTGTATGGGGGAGGTGATGCTGTCTGGGGCCCCATTGAGATTTCCCCTCACTTCTGTTCTTGGAGTTTCCCCTAATGTCAGAGCATGAGCAGGGGTCACCAGCACAGGAAGTGAGTGCAAACCTCCCCAATGGGGACACAGCCGGAAAAACACACCTGACAGAGGATCTGACTCCTCCACACTTAGGGTTGCCACCTCATCCCTTTTAGGCTGGGTTCACACTGGTACGACACGACAGTCATACAACTTTCATCCTACTTTGCTCTGCGACATCAGTCCTACATTGATCCCACATTGGTCCGACATCCATCCGACTTTCATGAACAGGATACTACTTTGATCCGACTTTCTGCTAGTCTGACTTGTCCTTTGACCAATCAAAACAATCCCAGTGTGAGATAAATTCCTTTTACTGCTGCTGTAAGCACCATGTCGGATGTCAAAAGTCAGATGGTTAGGACAAGGATCCTACTTTGATCCGACTTCAATGATAGTCAATGGGCTGAAGTCGGATCAAAGTCGGACCAAAGTAGTGCAGGGAGCATTTTCAAAGTCGGACCGACTTGTGTCGGACCAGTTAAGACGGCTCCCATAGGGAAACATTGATTTTCACACGTCATGCGACATGAGCTCCCAATGTCGGAGCGTTTGTCGGACCAGTGTGAACCTAGCCTAAAACTGAACACATATTAATTACACGGGTTCTGTGGCTGATTATGGTGGTAATTAAACTCACTTGGTGCCTTATCTGCATTAAATTAGCCTCAGAACCTGTGATATTCATATGTGTTCAGGTTTAAAGGGATGAGGTGGCAACCCCTACCCACACTCCATACATTACAATGGAGTAGAGGTTGGGGGTCAGAGATAGGGTTGCCACATGTACGGGATTCTCCCGGACAGTCCGGGTTCTGAATCATCTGCCCGGTTTTCAGACTCTCTGAAACCCGGACAGACCATTCATCAGGCAGGGGGAGCCCCATTAGCATATTTGTCACTGTGGAGACAGCAGCAGTGTCATTGCTTCTCCATGAATACAATGTGCTGGTGTGTTTGTTAGAATCTAAAGCTCATTCCTGTCTCCCCCCTCCAGGCTCTTGCAGGGTCTCTGTTATCAGTGACTTAACTTTCTCCCCCCCCCTCCGATCACTAGTGCGGTGTGCTTAGAGAACCCGGGAGGCAGAGCTGAGGAGGAGATCATGTCGGGAGGAGTAGATAATGTCGGGCTGGCGCTGCTCACACTGCATGCAGGGAAGAGGTGAGCTGAGAGTTTTTGTCCGAGTCTCCTGGAGTGGAAAGCTGACAGGATTTGTTTTGCAGGAGTTGCTGTGAAGGGTTAAGGTAACAGGAGGATAGGAAATGTGTGTGACCCATATCTTCCTCCAAGCCTCACACCTCTGTCTATACAAACATCCCCCATCCTCAGTCCAGATAATGTGCAGTAATTTATGAACATTCATTAACCCTGTGTGTATGTGGAGAGTGTAAACTTCTGATTGTACAGAGCTTGGATAACACGGATATATGAATGGTCATCCATTACCTTCACATCATCTGTACATACAGAGTTTTCATTGTTGTAAATACTAGTGGATGAGTACAATAGCTTTTGTTTTTATATACATCACTATTTCTCAGCCCCAAACTCCCCCCAGGTCACTTCATACAACCAGCTGGCATCATCCCCTCGGCACTCCTCTCCTGTACACAGTACCCCCACCAGCCCCTCAGCACCCCTCTCCTGTACACAGTACCCCCACCAGCCCCTCGGCACCCCTCTCCTGTACACAGTACCCCCACCATCCCTCTCCTGTACACAGTACCCCCACCATCCCCTCGGCACTCCTCTCCTGTACACACTACCCCCACCATCCCCTCGGTACTCCTCTCCTGTACATACTACCCCCACCATCCCCTCGGTACTCCTCTCCTGTACATACTACCCTCATCATACCCACCACACGCCTTCTGCCACTCTGCATGTAGCAGAGCTCGGGGGCCTCTAATCTTCGGCCTTTCACATTAATGTTGGCTCCCATGAGACAGCCATCTTTAAACCTGGGGGACCCATGATCTTCAATTGCCCAGAGGCCCAATGAGTTATCAGTCCACCCCTGGCCCGGACTGTGGCTACTAGGGATGAGCTCCGGCGTGTTCGTATTGAACACATGCAGAGCATGCCAGGAAGTCGCCACCCGCGCTGCGCTAATCACAGCCAGGGAGACATTTCCCAATCTCTGCAGCCAAATATCAGGAAATGTCTCCCTGCCTGTGATTAGCGCAGCGCGGTGCCGACTTCCTGGCGGGCTCTGCACGTGTTCAATGCGAGCTCGCCGGAGCTCATCCCTAGTGGCTACCCAGCAGGGTTGCTCACTGCAATTGTAGGCAAAGAGTGTCAACTTTGTTGACTCTGATATAAAGGGGACTCTTGTGATTAACTTCATATGATTAGATATGTTATTTAAATCACAAAATATATGTATAGTGTATGCTACATAAATACATAAAAACTGTCTTGCATTTTACAGAGGTAATGAATTTAATGTACTACTGAAAAAAAAAAAATTGCCGTGCGCTGCTTATGTGTTCGGGTTTGGCTTGAAGAAAAGGTGGGAACCCTAATCAGAGATCATACCATGGGAACTCTGTGATTCCTATCAGTCTGCAGGATTCTTCCTCCTGTGTGTAGAAGAAGGCGGTGCGAGCCGAGGACCACCTGTTCTCCATGGGGAACTAATAGTCCCAGCACACCCTGCCAGCTGCTTGTAGTCTCCCCCTCCCCCCCATGGCCATGCAGCCTTCCTCAGTCCCGGGCAGGACAATGTCCCCTCTCCCCATCCTCCACTCACCTCCATCCCACACAGAACACAACCTTTTTTCCTGTGTATAGATAGGCTGAACGCTCCATTCCTGTACCGGAAACAGCAGAATAGTACAACACACCAACTTCCTGTGTGCTCTGAAAACACCCCCCCTCCCCATCCTTTTGTTGAAAGGAAGCTGAAGACATACCATGTGACCAGGGGCGAATGACGCTTTTCCCAAAGTACCATGTGACCAGGGGGGGTGTGGTGTTGGTTTTCTAGAACGCCATCTTGAGTTCTGGCGAGGCGCAATAGATTCCAATTATCTGTGTGTGACAGTAAGGGCAGAGTGGAGGAGGGGCTGCTGGTTCAGATGACAGATGTCCTCCTCACTGACTGCACTCCTTGGATTCACACTAATAAGAATAATCATTCTACACAGAAGTTTCACATGACTCTATGGGCAACTCTAGTACCTCCGTGTAAAGTGTTAGGCCTGATTCACACCTATTGCAGTTTTAGTGCATTTTGCAGATTTGCACTACAGTCCATTTTACATGGTTTCCTATGGAACGCGTTCTGTAGTGCAAATCTGCAAAATGAAAAAAGCACTAAAAATGCCATAGGTGTGAATCAGGCCTTAAGCCTCGTACACACGATCAGATTGTTGGCAGGGGATTGTCTGTAGACAGACTGTTGTCCTAAAATATGACCGTTAGGACGCTCCTTCTGACAGTTGTTGTCCAACTTTCAGCCAACAAATGTTGGATGACAGGCTAGTAAATTTTTTGACGTCAGATTTTCATATAGTCACTACACAAATCCGTCACACAAAAGTCGAAAGTACAAACACGCATGCTCGGAAGCAATGCTAACCATAACACAACATTATAAGTTGCCCAAAAGGTGGCGCTAAAGAGCTGAAAAACCACATCGTTTTGCGTTTGTTGGCCAACAATTCTTTGCCGTTTGTATGCAAGACAAATTCCTGGCCAGCGCCCTTCGGACAAAAGCCCTACGCTTTGTCCGCAGAAAATCCGATCGCGTGTACGAGGCTTAAGGCTGCTTTCACACTGAGACTGCAGGAGAGCTGCTTTACAGGCACTATTTTTAGCCCAAAAAGCACCTGAAAAACACCCCAGTGTGAAAGAGGTCTAACTGCGATCCGATCTGGGGGTGTCATTAACTTTACATTACTACCCCCAAGGGTTGGCAGACCTCAGTGTGCACCACTGCGATTCAGGTGCGATGCGGGAACCAGTGGGAACCGAGCCTAAAACATTTTTGAGTTTATTTACTAAAGCAGGAGAGTGCAAAATCAGGCTCAATTCTGCATAATAACCAATCAGCTTCCAGGTTTTATTGAACTTAATTGAACAAGCTGAAGTTAGAAGCCAATTGGCTCCCATGCAGAGCTGCACCAGTTTTAGTAAATCTTCCCCCATGTGTGTTATGTTTCCTTTCCCCTTCCGCCATATTGATCAGAACTTAGTGGTGACCGTGTCTGCACACAATGCTTCCCATCTATGACTAGTTGGATCACAGATCCCCAATCCAGAAGTTATGGTACCCCCAGAATTCTGCTCCCCACCTGTATTCTTGGTAGTGATCTCTCCTCGCTCTCTCCCCACCCCCATTCATACCATCTGCAGTGTCTTCCATTAATCTGTACAGATCACAGGCTCACCACTGGGACAAATAAAACAACATGCCTCATGTCACCATCGGTCACGTAGAAATAAATGAAATTAAATAAAAATGGTAAACCATGTTTTGTGATGTAACAAGGCGAGGCACTGCCTCCACAATGGCCACCACCTCTATGAAAATATGGCTCGGTTTAGCGTGCTGCTGGTGTGAATGAGCCCTAAACATAGTTTAGCCGTCCCCTTCCTCAGCCCTTTTTTATGGCAGATTGAAGGGGACAACCCTGGTGGGATGTGACAAAATACACATACAGGATCTTCTGGGGTAGAAATCTGAACTCCAGGTAGGTAAAGACACAGATTACTGCCCCTCTTTAGGCCCCTTTCACACTGAGGCGTTGAAAAAACGCTCAAAAATTATGGGATTTTGTACCTCTATTTTACCGCGATTTTACCGCGTTTTTACCGCGTTCGCGGTAAAAATAGCGCTAACGCATATGCGTTTTTACCCCGTTTTTACCGCGTTCGCGCAAAAAATTGCGCGAACGCGGTAAAAACGCATACGCGTTAATGCTATTTTTTTAAATAACGCTTATGCCTATGCGTTTTTACCGCGGTTCCCATTCATTTCAATGGGGATAGGCGTTTTTACAGCGCTATTTTATGCGCCCTAAGGCCCCTTTCACACTGAGGCGTTGAAAAAACGCAAAAAAAATCATGTTTTTTTTACCAGGATTTTACCGCGTTCACGGTAAAAATAGCGCTAACGCATATGCGTTTTTACCGCGTTTTTGCGGTAAAAGGATTATTTGGTATCCCACAATCCTCCACTCTACTGCGGTCATGTGACCTTCTGGGTGTTTTTTACCGCGTTTTTACAGCGGTACTCATTCATTTCAATGGGGATAGTTTTTTTTTCCGCGTTTATACAGCGCTATTTTATGCGCCCCAAAGATGCTCCAAAGAAGCTGTTTGCAGGATTTTTTCCAACGCACAGCCAGAAAAACGCCTCAGTGTGAAAGCCCTCAGGGCTTTCACATTGAGAATGCTGGGGCAGGATTATTTCAAGCATCTTTACAGCGCTATTTTTAACGCGAAAACGCGGTAAGAAAGCCTCAGTGTGAAAGGGACCTAAAGTTGCTCTAAAAAAGCGGTTTGCAGGATTTTTTCCAATGCCCAGCCAGCATAACGCCTCAGTGTGAAAGCCCTCAGGGCTTTCACATTGAGAATGCTGGGGCAGGATTATTTCAGGCGTTATTACAGCGCTATTTTTAGCGCGAAAACGCTGTAAAAACGCCTCAGTGTGAAAGGGGCCTTGGTCTTGGTTTCTTCCTTTTATTTTAACCCAGTAACTCGGGTCGTAGTTTTCAATGAACTACCACAACGCTGTGAGCACCTTTATTTTTCCGGTCAGCATTTATCGGCTTCCTCACAGGCATGGCTATACACCGACAGGTCTGCAGGAGACCTGCATGGCATCAGCGACTTGCTGATCACTTGTGCAATGCTTCACAGGTTCCTGCAACAAAAAATAATAAATGCACATTTTTTTTTACCTGTGTTGTGATATCTAAATGAATAAATAGTAGCGCTATGTTTATAAAATATATAAACAAAAACTAAAAACTATAACACTACGTGAAAAATAAATAAATACCACTGAGTGAATATATAAAACACAAAATATTATAAACACATAATATTATTATTGTGACAAAAAAGTTGCTCAAAAGTCCATCAAATTCATAATTCATTATAGACTATAAAGGTGATGCTGTTATGCCGTGCAGCCAATCCCAATGATTAAGTCCTAGTGACGAAACATGTCTGGACGTGGTCTGCACGGCAAGCACCTGTGACTCCTGACGTTCCATACCACCGGCTGTTTAAACGTACACCGGATAGAGCAGCGAGTGAGCGAGCAGAGGGTGAGATCTGAAGCAGCTTTTTGGGTCCGCCGTGACCGCAATTCACCGCACACCACTGAAAAATCTTTACCTGATGTGCTTGTTCCTGTGTGTGATTTTGTAGTGCTGTTTTTTACTTTGAAGTGATGTAAGTGCAATGGTTGAAGAGTTTGCTGCTATTTTTAATAAAATTGGTTTTACTTACTTCACCATTGGAAGCACTTTTTCATTTTACATGTGGAATTCATGATTGGATGAGCACCGGTGGAGCAAGTCTATTAACCCTGGTGGGTTCACTAAGCTATTCTGCCAAGCATGAGAGTGCAAGGCATATATTTTTGGTGAGTTTATTTCTTATGGGAGAGGAATCACGAATGGTGTGGTGGAAGTTACAGTTTAAGTTTATTTAAGGAAGATTTCATTTAATCACTTGGATATACACAATCACTTAAAGTGGTTGTAAACCCCGCTGTGCTTCTTTTTTTTTTATACTACCTGCAAAACAAAGACATAATGAGCTAGTATGCATAGCATACTAGCTCATTATGAATCACTTACCTGAGATCGAAGCCCCCGCAGTGGTGCTCGGACACCTCCGTCGCCGCCACCATCTTGCTCCCCTCTGCCTTCCGTGTATCGCCGCTCCGGCGCTGTGATTGGCCCCGGAGTGGCGATGACATCACACGCATGCGCGCTCGGGCCGGCTAACTCCATTCAGAAATCCGGCTACTAAGCCGGCCCTCTAGTGCGCATGCGCGTGACGTCAGCGGCGCCGGTTTTAAATGCAAATATCTCCTTAACCGTGTAGGTTAAGGAGATATTTCATGCACCTACAGGTAAGCCTAATCTAGGTTTACCTGTAGGTGTTTGTTTACAAAGTGGGTTTACAACCACTTTAATGGACTTGAACTTTTTTTGATTTGCTTAATATTCACACTAATGTTTGATGGACTTTTGAGCAACTTTTTTGTCACAATAATAATATTATGTGTTTATAATATTTTGTGTTTTATATATTCACTTAGTGGTATTTATTTATTTTTCACATAGTGCAGGGGTCTCCAAACATTCTAAACAAAGGGCCGGTTTATTGACCTTCAGACTCTAGGAGGGCCAGACTTTGGCCAGCGGGAGTGGAAATTTTCCTGGCATTAGTGGTAGTAAACATCTGGCAATAATGGGAAGAATAGTGCCCGATCATTGGTATCATAGGGAGGAATAGTGCTCCATTAGTGGTGTCAGTGGGAGAAATGGTGTCAGTTGGCAGAATAGTGTCTGGTATCAGTGGAATGGATAGTGCCCCAAGGGCCGGATAAAGGCAAGCAAAGGGCAGCATCCGGCCCTCGGGCCACAGTTTGGAGACCTCTGACGTAGTGTTATAGTTTTTGTTTATATATTTTATAAACATAGCGCTACTATTTATTCATTTAGATGTCACAACACATGCTTTATTTTTCTAAGTAGCAGCTTTAGGCACACATATTCTTTGTGCGCAGTGGTGGTTTGAGAATTTTTTTTGGGGCGCTATTTTTTTCTCACCTATTGTTATACATTTTTTTACCGGCAAAAAAATTTGCATTTTTTTGGGGGGGTAAAAGGTGAACTTATCCTTTAAGAGTGGAACTAAAGGCAAAGATGCCTTAGTTCCAAACATCTGACACCTGCAAGGTCTCGATGGCACCAGTATCTTCTCACTGACTTTTTAGCAGTGTCAGTCTTCGGCCGTCTTGATTGGCCAGCGCAGGAAGATGTCACTCCCTAAAATGCGCATGAGTGCAGTAATCCCGCAACACGGGCAGTGTGCCAAAATGTAGACTGAGATGAGCATGTGCAGCTCAGTGTCCATTATACAGGGGATTGAGAACAGGCAGGCAAGTGTATTTTATTCCATAAAATGTTGCAGGGACCTATGTAGAGGAAGGGGCATTTCGACTTACCTGTAAATCCCATATCTTGGAATACAGCACAGGACAGACACAAAACAGGTTTACTAAACACAAATAGAATGTGCCGTTTGCAAGTGCAGTTGCTCCACAGTTTTGTAAATGAGATAATGATTCACTGTGTAAAGAATACCAAAAACGCATGCAAGGAAAATAAAGCATTTTTGCTTGCACGTGATTGAATGATTAAAGTCAGCAGAACTTCCCCTAATTTACTAAGCTCTAATAACAGCAATTGCACTTGCAAAGTGCAGTCTATTTGCCTTTAGTAAATCAACCCCAAAGCATTCATAGACCCTGGGTTATAGGCGTGTACAGTCAGGTGATTGGACACTGGCAAAGCTTTGCTGGGCATGTCCCCCCTGGGCACATTCCTATAATGCCACCCCACACTGAGCTTTTTCTTAACAAGTGATGCAGAGACACCAAGGAATAGAAGAGAGGGTGGCCTGCGTTCTGTTCTCTAAAATATGGAATTTACAGGCGAGTCAGAATTCTTCTCATCTTAATCAGAGTACAGGACACAGGCCCAGTATCCATAGACCTTGGGATGTCACCAACCAATAAATAGAGGGGTTGGCAACAAAGCAAACAACTGTGTCCGCAGACCAAACAAAACAATTAAGATTCACGAGTGTAGCTGAAAAGAACCCAGAGGCCGAAGGCTGCATACAGAGGCCTGGACTTCTACTTGGAATAACCAGGAGAAAGCATGACCCGGAGATAGGGTGGCAGCCTTACAAAGCTGGGCAACAGATGCTTGATGTCAGAAACGCCAACAGATCTGGTGGCGTAAACATATAGGGGTATTGGAGGTACCAGAGTAAGGTGACCAGATTTTTAAAATGAAATCCGGGGACATTTTTTTTTTTTTTTACTAGTAATGGCAGCAATCAGCGACTCTCTGCCCGTCGCTGCCGCTGCCCGCCTCACAGCCTCTCAAGTCTCATTCTCCGGCCCCCGGCTACTACTACTGGGTGGGGAGCGGAGGAAGATCACTCCCCACCAGGGAAGGCAAGGAGATAGGCAGGCGGCTGGCCGGGACTTGAGCCAAGGCAGAAGAACATGCGAGCGGAGCTGAATGGGCATGCACCCGAAACTGAAGAAATATTCCCTCCGCTCCGACCAGCACATGATCATCAGAAAGGGGCACAGATAATGGAAAAAATACACCCCCTAAGCTAGTAGGAGCGGCGGAGTGGGGGGGGGGTGTAATTCAGGATTTTTTTTATTAATTCTGCACTGACTGTCTTTGAAATTGCCCCAGCCCCTGTTCAAATCCAATTCGGGGACAAAACCGGGGACAGACTTGGTCCGGGGACAGTGTCCTCAATCCGGGGTCTGGTCACCCTCTACCAGAGTGCTGTAATGAGGACTGATTTTTCTAGACATCTTGAATAAAAAGATCTAACAAGGGAAAACAAGGGGATTAAAGCAGTCCCAGTGTCCTCCGTTGCCCTTCCCATTACATTAATGTAACAGGGACTGCACTGTAAAGGGGCACTGTGATGATTGCAGTGTCCCTTTACAGTGTAGTCCCCTTTATATCACAGTGCCTCTTTACATTACAGTGCCCCTTGCAGTAATGCCCCCCACCTATCCTCACACACTGCCTCAGTCAATGCCATTCCTCAGGCCATCTGACATGTTTCGCCCCACCCATCGGGGCTTAATCATAGGGGTCATCCCTATAATTAAGCCCCGGTGGGGGGGGGGTGAAACATGTCAGAGGGCATGGCCTGAGGAGCAGCATTAACTGAGGCTTTCACATGTACACATCTATACTAGGACTGGCTAAGGTGAGCAGTGGTTTTAAGTTAAAATATTCATTGCTCTTTGGATGAGTTTTTACGTGGTCATCCCTACTATCCTGAGTGCCACTGGGGCGGCCCCACCAAGTACTTATGACCTTATTATTTTTTTATCAGGTTATGAGTAAAGTTCCACTTTACATATGTGCGACTGCAGCTCACAGCATGGGGTCCGGTGCGTCCCAGATTCAGATCTGAATTTGCACTTGAATTGGACCAGAAGACGCATAGTACCCTTCTTCAATGCGGACCATGGCCGCCCCAAAGCTGTGTTAACTGGCTCCATTGAGGGCCGGTCACACTCTCCCATCATGCGAATTGGATGCAGCAAAACCGCATCCAATTCGCATATCTGTGAACCCAGCCTAAAAGGTGCTACCAGGCCGGGATGTGTATATAAATTTTGCATACATAACTGAATACATATAATAAATGTGGGTTTGGGCACTGGGATTTTACATATCAGATTCTACATGGCAGTGAAACACTTTTCTTCTTAGGGCTCCAGCACATGGGCGTATTGTAAGACGTATGGCTGTGTACAGTGTAAATTATGCCAGTATTTTCAGCGCCCAGGAACCACATCTACCACGTAATTCTGCCCATAGAAGCGTATTACAGAATGTGCCACACTTGCGAAAATCTATCCATGTAAGCGCAGGTATCGGCATTATGTGCGTATACCCATCTACAGCCTATTCTGGAATACATTTCTATATGCAGATCAACAGGATAGATGTGGCTCCCGTGCTCCGCAGATACAAACATATTTTTGGGCTGTACAGCCATATGCCATACAATATACCCGTGTGTGTTAAACCTTAGTAGTAAAGTGGTAGTAAACTGTCACACCATTTATACCTACAGGTAAGCCTATAATAAAGCTTACCTGTAGGAACTGTGAATCTCTCCTAAACTCGCACAGTTTAGGAGACATTCAGAGTGTATGCAGCCGGTGAAATCACTGGCACATGCGTTCTGAAGGTCCAGCATACAGTGCCAGACCTTCAGAGTTTTGCCATGAGTGATGCCATCGCGCCCCAGGCCGCAAACCTAGAAGGAAAACCGGGTCAAGATGAAAGCCCTCTTAGCAGTGACAGTGCGGCGCTGGAGGGCTTCGTTTTAAGGCAAGTCCCTCATAATGTGCTAGTATGCGATGCATACTAGCACATAATAACATTACTCCAACTGCGGTTTACTATCACTTTAAAGCCGAACTCCAGCTTTCTGTCACTTTAAGATAGTTCATTTGGATCAATCTGGTCCAATCAAACTAATATCGTCACTAACAACTGCGCCTGCTGTGAGCACTGTATAAAAACTGTATGTAGCATCAGCTCCCACTCCCGGAATAAAATCAAGAATTGTATTTTGATGAGCGAGTACAAGGGTTTTTCTGATTGGCTGAGGTGGAGTTTAAGATTTATCCACCCAGCACTCTCCAACTAGGGTTGCCACCTTTTCTTCAAGTCAAACCCGAACACTTTAGTGGCGCATGCCAATTTTGTTGTAGTATACACTATAGGATTTAAAAATTCTTGGGACACCTTAGGGTGACACTTCTCAGGCCCAGCGGCGCCCCCACAATCCCGGACATGAATACAGCTGCAGATAGTGAGAGCAGGGTGGGGACAGGGGCAGGTTCTGCCCCGGCCGGTATGCTGGTATGTGAGTGAACAGGGCAGAGGGACAGTGTGTAGAGACTGTGCACGGGGGGTGCCTTTGCAGTGAGCAGCCCATGTTGTAAAGGGAGAAGGGAGGAGTCTGTACATTATACTGATCACTTCCAGTCATCCCCATCCCTCTGCAACAAACCGACTCTCCTGGAAGCCTGCATAGAGGGAGCCACAGTCTGGTCTGAAAGTGTCTGGGTTTCAGGTGGGCTGACACATGATTCAAAACCCGGACTGTCCGGGTGAATCCCAGACAGGTGGCATCCCTAACTCCAACTCCAGCCAATCAGAGGAAGCCTACTCATGCAGATAATACAAAGCTTCCTGATAATTGCTAAGCAGCGCTTATCCCAATCCTATTTTTATCCAAGAGCAGGATATGAAGTTCCTGTCCAGCTGCCAGAACACAGTGCTGTATACAGAAATATAGCCGAGGCTACATACAGTCAATACAGCGCTCACAGCCGACGCACCTGCTCATGTAGGTAATCGTTATTTTGAACCAGCTTGGTCCAAACAAACTATTTTAAAGTGACAGTTAGATGGAATTTGGCTTTAATTTTTTGTTGCAGCATCAGACTTGCATTATAGATAAATAACCCAATAATAATAACCCAACACAATAATTGTTATTTTCAGCTATAAAACATACAAAAAAATAATAATAAAAAAAATCAAATTTCTTCATATTAGGCCAAAATGTATTCTGCTACATGTCTTTGGTTATATATATTAAAAAAAAAAACACAACACAATACGTGTATATTAATTAGTTTGTGTAAAAGTTATAGCGTCTGGCATAGATACTGGAATTTTTATACTAGTAATGGCACTGATCAGTGACGACATAAATAGTGACACGAATACAGTGATATTATACACCGTCACTGTACTAATGACACTGGCTGGGAAGGGGTTAACATCTAGGGGTGATGAAGAGGTTAAATATATGCCTAACAGTGTAATGTTTGTGTGATGTGGTGCTTTTACTACTAGATCTAGCTGTTTCTTTCCCCATTGCAGGGAAGAATAATAAAAAAAAAAAAAAAAACAGCAAGATCACCTATCAGTATTTGGAGCTCTGTGTTAACATCACAGAGCTCACTTCTCTGAATGTCGGAGCCAATCATTGGCCGGCACCCACCTATTGGCTTGTGCTGTTACTAATCGCAGAACTGCTGGGGCAGCTGGAGTGTGTAAGCGTGCCCCCTACCCAGAAGTGCTGGATCATAATTCAGATACGTGAGCCAGCGCAGAGATGTCGCTTTGCCGCCATACATTTAAGTTAGGTGGTTAAAGCGGATTTTCAAATGAAATTGGAGGATTCCTCTTTCCAGGGTTCTGTGTTTTTAACCATTTCTTAGGCACTGCACTTAAAAAAATCTGTACCAATTATTATTTGCTATAACGATCCTTATTTTCAGAACAGAGAGAGACTAAAATAACAGACATACAGCTGATAACTATTGTTATGGGAAATGACCTGCTTTGTACTGTAGTTTACTGAAATGATCCGTAATATTTCATCTACAGCTGCTCACCTGTACCTATCAGTGGCGGCGCAGCGCCGCCCCCTCTCTCCTGCACCCGTCAATCTCCAATAGATAGATTCATGCATTGCATAAATCTATCTATTGTCCCCGCTGCCGCCCACTATTCAGGTGTCCGGCCCCCTGTTGAGCGCCGGCCATCTGAATTACAGCGGCGGGTGTGTTTTGGAAGTGCCT
This sequence comes from Rana muscosa, assembly GCA_029206835.1. Lineage (NCBI taxonomy): Eukaryota > Metazoa > Chordata > Amphibia > Anura > Ranidae > Rana > Rana muscosa. Next base: position 159,355,598 of record CM055119.1, on the reverse strand, counting down.
GATTAGAGCCATAGGAGGATGGCGCTGACCTGAGAAAGGTAAGTTTGAGGCAATTGATGGGGCACACTGGCGGCAATTGATGGGGCACACTGGCGGCAATTGATTATTTTTTTTTTCAGTTTGTTTGCGTCCCCCCTTGAAAATTTTGAGCACCAGCCGCCACTGGTACCTACACTTCTGTCACATTAGGATGAGTGATTGTGTTTGTACAGCCGCTGCGTCCTCATAGGCTTAAATGGACGACCTGCACATAGCAGCTGCTGGCTAGGGAGGTGAAAACAAATGGCCCGTCCCCCGTGTACAGGACTCAGCGTCTGTGAATGAGGCCTTAGTAATCTTTTTTTTATTATTTTGTAACTGTAAGGGACAGTCTTGGCTCTGATCACAATTTAGAATTCTTCCTTTGATCACTGAAGACTTTATTGCAACTCTGACCTCATCCATGAAAAAAAAGAAAACAGCCCAAATCTCTCTGTTCATATCACTGTGTATTAGTATCAGAATAAAATAGTTCTTACTAATTCTATGCCGACCACTATGTAGGCAATAGATGAAAATTGTTCAGGTATATTAAAGTGGACAAATCAATGTTTTTTTTTTTCAAAATAAATTCCTGACCCAAGAATTTATTTTTATTTTCTCTGTTAAAAAAAAAAAAAAGCACTCATTCCTTTAGCTGCAGTGTTATGCTGGTCATACACTAGCAGATTTTCGGTGAAAATTCTCCTCAGTACATTTTATGAGTTGACAAATGTACAAAAGTAACAGAAAAAAAAAAAGTTGTTTGCTTTTGTAACAGCACCCCTAATATAAAAGGGGTTAACGCCGTTTAAGACCTTCCCTCTCCTGGACACACATTCGCTACCGATCCTCCACAGTCAGGCGACCGCTTCCCATAGGAATAATCCTTCCAAAGAACGAGACAACGCTCTGTATCTTGCCAGAATAGATTGACACTTTATTGCAAAAATAATACAACTTTTATACACACAGAGAGAAGCTTCTGACCCTCCTCCCATAATACCCCTCTGACCAGACCCAATTTACATGAGCCAATTAGCTACAGCTGCTGACTCAGACACATGATCTTTCTGTCTTCCAATACACATCTCTTAGACAACAAGTTAGCTAATCCCTTTCTAGTTTGAATGATGGAAGGTCTTAGACGGCGTTAACCCCTTTCATATTAGGGGTGCTGTTACAGCTTTTAACTTTCAATATTTTTATTATTCAAGTAACAAGACAATGTCTTAGAACAGGGGTGCCCAACCTTTTGAAGCGGGAGGCCCACTTAAGCGACTTGGTAACTGGTCGTGGGCCACAATGAGCGGAGCGGGCGGATAGCAGGTTCGTGTCCACTCTGCATATGCAGAGTGGACACGGACACAGCCCACCATAATTTTTTTTTTTTTTTTTTTTTTAGCGGATTGGATTGGATTGGAGGTAGGACACAAGTCGGTTTACATCTGCAACTCCTTAGAGGTGAATGGAGTCGGACAGACCGTGTGAAAGGGGCCATGGCTGCTTTCACACTGATGTGCTGTGGTTTACCCGCACTGCGGGTGCAACGCAGTGTACACTTGGCTTTTCTGCACCGTGCAATAGACTTCTATTATATTCTGCAGGCTTGGTGCACTTTCAGAAAGCTCACTAAACTCGCAGGTAATAACAGAAGTCTATGGCTCAGTGCAGGTAACCCACAGATGCACTGCATCTGCGGATCAGTTTGAAAGCAGCCCAGTAACCACTGCAGAACAGATATGCCCATATATACACTGTGATTTTAGTAATAAACTGACCTTTAATAACAGTATTCTATTCCATCTCAGAGCAGGAGGTCGTGGGCCACATCAGAGGGCTTTGCGAGCCACATGTGGCCCCCGGGCCACTGGTTAGGCACCCCTGTCTTAGAAAGTACAAATCAATGAATAAAAGCATATAAAAGCGAAACTGAACATAAGCATCGGAACATCCTTCCATCAAGATGTTCATAAATTTAAAGGGGTTGTAAAGGTTCAGGGATTTAAAAAACAGGATTTTTATAACAGCTTACCTGTAAAATCCTTTTCTTGGAGTACACCACGGGACACAGAGCTAGTCATTACATAATGGGTTAAGGGTCACCAGCGGTGATTGGACACTGGCACAACTAATAGAAGACAGTTCCCCTCCATATAACCCCTCCCATCAGGGGAGCACCTCAGTTTTTGTAGCAAAGCAGTAAGGTTCCCATAAGAAGGGGGGGGCCTCTGTGTCCCGTGGTGTACTCCAAGAAAAGGATTTTACAGGTAAGCTGTTATAAAAATCCTGTTTTCTTTATCGTACACCACGGGACACAGAGCCAGTCATTACATAATGGGACGTCCCAGAGCAATGCTCAATATGAAGGGTGGGAGACCCAGATCAAATAGGCCGCTTGCGAACAAGAAGCCCTATACTGCTGCCTGCAGCACACTTCGCCGGAAGGCGGAATCCTCATGTCCTTTCACATCTATTTGATAGAATTTGGAAAATGTGTGGACTGAAGACCAAGTTGCAGCTTTACAGATCTGAGCCATCGAAGCCTGGTGGTGCACTGCCCATGAAGCACTTATCGCCCTGGTAGAGTGCGCCTTAACAGAAAAAGGAGGAGTCCTGTTCTTTAAATCATAAGCTTGAACAATTACCTGTCTAATCCACCTGGAAATGGTGGATTTTGATGCCGCTTGGCCCTTCTTGGGACCATCTGGCAAAATAAACAAAACATCTGTTTTACGTATCTGAGCGGTTGCTTGCAGATACACCTTTACCGCTCTCACTAGATCTAGAGAGTGCAACAACTTTTCCCCCGCCGTCTGCGGGTTTGGAAAAAAAGAAGGCAAAACAATGTCTTGATTCAAGTGAAAAGCCGACACTACCTTAGGTAGAAAGGCAGGATGGGGTCGTAGTACAATTTTGTCCTTGTGACAATTTAGATAAGGCTCTTTACAAGAAAGAGCTGCTAGTTCTGATACTCTCCTAGCAGAAGCAATAGCAATCAAAAAGGCCAATTTCCTACTTAATATAATTAAAGGAATATGGCGAATAGGTTCAAAAGGTTGCTTTTGCAACACTGACAATACCAAATTCAAATCCCATGGACACAAGGGAGACCTGACTGGAGGATTTATCCTCAGTACCCCCTGAATGAATGTCCGAACTAGGGAATGAGATGCCAATGGTCTCTGAAAGAAGACTGATAGAGCCGATATTTGACCCTTGATGGTACTAAGGGCTAATTTCATATCCACTCCTAACTGGCAAAAGGCAAGAATCCTGCTTAATTCATATTTCTGAGGGTTCCAACTTCTAGATTCACACCAGGAAACGTATGCTTTCCAGACTCTATGATAGATGAGTCTGGAGGCTGGCTTTCTAGCATTAATGAGCGTAGAAAGAGCTGGACCAGAGACTCCTCTCTTTTTCAAAATGTGGGTCTCAGCAGCCAGGCCGTCAAATTTAGCCCTTGTAAGGAAGGGTGGAATACTGGACCCTGTGACAGCAGGTCGTGTCGAAGCGGAAGCTTCCAGGGCCTTCCTTTCGCCATCTTTACGATCTCGGCGTACCAAGGCCTCCTGGGCCAGTTTGGGGCCACTAGGATTACTGGTATCCCCTCCTCTTTGATCCTGCGAAGAAGTCTTTGTAGAAGAGGGATCGGGGGGGAATGCATAGATTAGTGAGAACTGATTCCACGGAGCTATTAGAGCATCTACTCCGTAGGCCAGAGGATCTCTCGTCCTGGACACAAAGTTGTCCAATTTCTTGTTGAACCTGGAGGCTAGCAGGTCTACATCTGGGTTTCCCCATCTCAGACATATGGCCTGAAAGACCTCGGGGTGGAGAGACCACTCTCCTGGTAATAGCTGCTGACGACTCAGATAGTCCGCTTGCCAGTTTTCTATCCCCGGGATGAAGATTGCAGAAAGGCAAGGTACATGCTCTTCTGCCCATGTCAAAATCCGGTTCATCTCCTTTTGAGCAGCCCGACTGCGGGTGCCTCCTTGGCGATTGATGTAAGCTACTGCCGTAGCATTGTCGGATTGAACCCGAACTGGGTGGCCCTGTAACCTGTATGTCCAGGTTTTGAGGGCTAGATATACTGCCCTGATCTCTAGTACATTGATGGGCAGGATCGCTTGGGTCTTGGCCCAGGTTCCCTGGGCAGAAGCCTCTTTGAATACTGCACACCAGCCCGATAGGCTGGCATCCGTAGACACCACCTTCCAGGAGACCGGGAGAAAGCATTTTCCCTTCCATAAGTTCTTGGCTTCTAGCCACCAATTGAAGCTTTGGCGTACTTGCGAGGACAGGCGCATGGGTATATCCAGAGCTTGGCTCTTCCTGTTCCAGGCGGCTAAAATATTGCCTTGAAGCAGTCTCGAATGAAACTGGGCGTAAGGGACAGCCTCGAAGGAGGCTACCATCTTCCCCAATAGCCTCATGCAAAGGCGAATAGACGGCCTCTTGTTTGCTTTGACCTTGTGGACCAGATCTTTCAGAGACTGTATCTTTGGCTCTGGCAGGTATACCTTGTTTTGGGCTGTATCTATGATCATGCCCAAGTACACTATCCTTCTTTGGGCCTGAAGAGAGGATTTTTGTAAGTTTATAATCCATCCTAAATGCTCCAGGTATCTTACTGCAGTGAGCACAGCGTGATCTAATCCCTCTTTTGACTGATCTATCACCAGTAGATCGTCTAGATAGGCTGTTACTGCTATGCCCTGTGTCCTCAGATTTGCCAACAGGGGAGCTAGTACTTTTGTGAATACTCTGGGCACGGTGGCTACACCAAAGGGCAGGGCCACAAATTGAAAGTGGCGCTGTTCCACCGCAAACCTTAAGAATTTTTGGTGAGCGGGGAGGATGGGTATGTGTAAATATGCGTCCTTGATATCTATGGACGCCATGAATTCTCCGCCTTGCAAGGTGGCGACCACGGATCGTTTCCATTCGAAAATGGCGCACGTTCAGAAACCGATTTAGAGATTTTAGATCCAGGATGGGTCTGACGTCTCCATTTGGCTTTGGAATCACAAAGAGGTTTGAGTAAAAACCTGAACCCTGCTCTTTTTGGGGTACCTCTGTAACCACCCCTTGAGCCAGTAAGTGATTCAAACCTTTGAAGAAGGATCCTCTCTTTTGTGGATCCTTGGAGAGTCTTGAACCTCGGAATTGCGAAGATGGGATCTCTCGAAATTCCAGTCTGTACCCTGAGGATATTGAGGATACAACCCACTTGTCCTGGGTTTCTGTCCGCCAAGTAGCTGAGAACTGACGGAGCCTTCCCCCCACTCGGCCGAGCGGGGGCGCCCCTTCACTGAGAGGTCTTGGGGTCCTGCTTATTAGCTCTTGCACCCCACGGCTTTTTGTTCCTCTGAGCCGGATTTCCTTTGGCTTTTGGGGGTTGCTGAAAATGCCGTCGCCACTGGCTAGAGGCAGGTTTCCCGGGAGCTGGGGAAAGAGAGCGTTTAAAACAAGGCCTCTTGTTTTTCTTTCTCTCTGGTAAAAGAGTCGTTTTACCACTTGATATCCTTTGGATATATTTTTCTAAATCTTCCCCAAATAGGCGTTCGCCATGGAAGGGGAAACTTGCCAACAGCTTTTTGCATGGGGCTTCCGCTGACCAATGCTTAAGCCACAGCACCCTACGCATATGTACCAGTTGGAGTGTAAGGCGTGATGCCTGCATAATAGAATCTCTCATGGCATCCACCGTGAAGCATAAGGCTTTTGGCAAATTCTCCCAATTTTTCGGCTGCTCTGGAGGCAGCTCCTTCAGCCCCTGCTTTACCTGTTGGCTGATGACCTGACACATACCGACTGCTGCTACTGCAGGTTGGGTAACTGAGCCGGCCAAAAGAAAGGAAGACTTAAGTAGGGATTCCAATTTCTTCTCAGAAGGATCTTTAAATACTTGCACATTGTCCACCGGACACGTCAGGTTCTTATTTAAACAAGAAATAGCCGCATCTACAGAAGGCAGGCTCCATTTCTTTAAAAAAAAATCCTCCATAGGATAAAGAATGTCAAACTTTTTTGGAGGTGAGAAACGCTTATCTGGGTGTTGCCAGTCTGCGTACATTAGATCCTCTAGCAATGGATGAACCGGAAAAGAGCATGCACCCTGCAGGGATCTTAATGAACCTAGGGAGGAGACAGGTGATTCAGTTACCTCCGAAGAGGGTAACTTAAATGCAGATCGCATTGTTCCTGCATAACATTGCACCTGCGACTTCAGAATCTGGGATGCAGAGAAAGGCTCATCCGATATCCCTGATCCGTCTGACTTCTCATCCTCTGCTTGTGTAGCATCATCCTCAGATACTTCTGCAGGGAGGTCAACAACTGGAGGAGATCTGCTTCGCTTATTGTCCTTTTTAGAGGATTTAGCGATCAAAGTAGCAATTCTCTCCTCCAGATTATTTAGGGCTGCTGACAAAGTGTCTTCAGTGACATACGCAGGCCCAGGCTTCACTGGGGAAGCCGCCATACCTGACAGAGGTAATGGCTCATCCTGTACAGCTGCGTCCGGCAACACAGGAAAGGAAGGTACCGAGTTAGCCCGGCTAGGGCCTCCTGTCTCAGGCAGCGGTGCTTTTTTATCTTTTTTGTCAGCATTCTTTCCCCTGGAAGGCATACTGCTCAGAAAAAAAACACAAGGTACTCTAATGCATATATTACTGTGCTCAGTTCAGCAATTTACATAAAGTATGCAACCTTAAAAACAAAAAAAAACACACAGCTATGCATAAAGTGGATGTCTTCTAGGAAGTACCCAGCCCAACCACATGGAGTCTTACGTCCCTGTATCGCTGCTGTGTATCCCTGTCAAGAGAGAGAGAAAAACGAACCTGCTTGTTCTGCAGCGCTTCTGCACACTGACATCTTTTTAAAATTTTGCGCCGCTTTCGTGCATGCGCGCACCCTACGTGCCCGCGCACGTGTCATTTGCGGCATCCCGCCCCCCCTCCGATAAAGCGCGCTCCCGCGCGTGCGGCTCTAATGGCGGCGGTAACAGTGAGAGTGGAGCTCCCTCTCACCAGCCCTTGTTCCAACTTTACCTGCTTCTGCAGGTGTCTGGTCAGCCATCCGAGAGGAGGAGGGAGGCGCCCAAGCCAGCTCAGCAGCAGAGGGACAGACAGTATACTTTGCCGAAGCAGACACTGAAGCAGAGCGAGGTGAGCTTTACACTCAGCTCTTTACTTCCCCCAGTGGCGGAATAAGAGAAGACATCCACTGTTTTCTTTGGAAAGGTCCTTAAACCTAGTTTTAGGACCTAACCTCTTACCTTATCCACGCCGCAGGTTTTTTCTGCTGAAATTTTCAGACAGATACCAAACTTCACCCCTCACGGCGGGCTATGTGTGCCAACCTTCAGGGATACGGGTTCCTATTTAAAGGATACCTCTCCCCTGGGCCTTGTACAAGACTCTTACCAGGACTTTAGCGAAGTAGCGAAAGTGCTGGATCTTAGAGCCCAGTCCTCCGAAGAGAGACATTACAGGCTAAGCCTCATGTATGAGACCCGGATCCCATCCAGTTTTGGCTTAACTCGTAGGCGTCTTGGATGGGTCCGAAAGCATAGCTCTTTCTACCCCCAGAGGGTCTCTTTGGCAGAGCTTTCCTTTAGCACCTCCTATCGCGTCCAAAACCTTTAGACACTGGCGAAAAAACTGAGGTGCTCCCCTGATGGGAGGGGTTATATGGAGGGGAACGGTCTTCTATTGGTTGTGCCAGTGTCCAATCACCGCTGGTGACCCTTAACCCATTATGTAATGACTGGCTCTGTGTCCCGTGGTGTACGATAAAGAAAAACAAACATGTCATACTCACCTCCGCTGTGCAGTTGGTTTTGCACAGAGCAGCCCCAATCCTCCTCTTCTGGGGTCCCTCAGCAGCGCTCTCCTTCGTAGACACCCGTGCGGGCACGCTCCCGTGTCCTGCTTCTGCATCTATTGACACAGAAAGCAGGACTCGGCCCCGCCCGTGTCATTGAATTTGATTGACAGCAGCGCGAGCCAATGGCTGCGCTGCTATCAATCTATCCAATCAGGACACGAGACACCGGCCGGAGCAGGTGTGCTCATTCCCGTCATGGAAATTACGGGGTTCAGGTAAGTATGGGGGGGGGGGGCTCCTGGGATGCATTAAGTTAAAAATAGGCGAGGGTTTACAACCCTTTTAACACCTCAGAACATGACACAGGGATCTCGCTATAAAATATACTTGGTGGAAATACTAGTGAGGTTGACAAAACCAAATAACATAGAAGGAAACAAATCGTTAGTAGCAAGGTCATAAAATAGATTTCCGATTCGTTAGGAACTATCTATATAGAATCCCAATGAGCCACTTTGACCTGTAGTACTGAGAATAGTTATGCCACAGGGAAAAGGTATTGCGTAGGAAACAATGGGAGGGGGAGGGGAAGGGAAAAGACCAGTAAAAAAAAAAAAAAGGGTGTGTTCAGGGGGACCCTTGTGTCTCTTCCATGTTCAGGAGAGGGAAGTTTAACCTAAACACTGCTAAAAGCCTAATGCCCCATACACACGATCATTTTTCATGCCGTTAAAAATGCCATTAAAAAAAATGGCCATTAAAAATGATCGTGTGTATGCTCCAGAGCATTTTTAACGACGTGAAAAACGGGCATTAAAAATTTCCAACATGCTCTCTTTTTTCACGTCGTTTTTCATGTCGTTTTTTTTAACGACGTGAAAAACGATAGTGTGTATGCTTTAACGACGTGAAAAAAAATGCGCATGCTCAGAATCAAGTATGAGACGGGAGCGCTCGTTCTGGTAAAACTAGCGTTCGTAATGGAGATAGCACATTCGTCATGCTGTAACGGACTGAAAAGCACTAGACTGAAAAGAGCGAATCGTCTCTCAACAAACTTTCCTAACATGAAAGTTGGCGCCATTCGAACGGAACTTCCCCTTTATAGTGCCGTCGTACGTGGTGTACGTCACTGCGCTTTTCTTGAACATTTTTTAAAATGATGGTGTGTACGCAAGACAGGCTTGAGAGGAAACAAGAAAAAAAATGACGAGAAAAACGTCAGTTTTAAAAATGACATTAAAAATGATCGTGTGTATGGGGCATAAGAGTACATTGACACACAGGCTTTTATGGAGTTCAGTTTAGGAGCTTTGGCAAAAATAAAATGCCAAAAGCTCATAAACTCAAGTTTAGGAGCTGCCAGTGTACCTGAAGCCTAAATCAGCGCCTTGATGTCCTCACAAACACAGAGACATTTTCTTATAAAATAAACTTTAATGTTTTCTTGTATGTACATGAACAGCACAATAGTCTTCAAAAGCATTGGTCCCCAACCTCAGTCCTCAAGTACCCCCAAACAGGCCATGTTTTGGGAATTTCTCTTACATAAAATAGCTGTCCAATATACCAAGCCATTGACTGATTTAAAGCACATGTGCAAGATAAAAGAAAACCTGCAAACATGGCCTGTTGGGGTTACTTGAGAACCACTGTTCTACAGTATATGCCCCCTACTATCCCCTACCTCATCTCCATTCTCCGGCTTTGGAATTTCTTGTACCTCCAGGTGGACTGGGAACACTTCCTAGGGGTTGTCGAGATCAAACTTCCAGAATTTCTGTGCCAGCTGCATGGGTTCTCCTACCACGCGTTTCACCTCTTCATGAGAATGGACCTGGGAGAAAACAACGGATGCAATCAAACTATCTTTGAGAAAACATTACCACACATGGAAACTTTAGAAGTACAACTTCACAAGCCAAGAAAATGTAACTCTGCATATTCTGCAAAGAAAAAAATAAAATAATAAAAAGGTTATTTTAAGTGAAAGCCCTCTGTATGAACCCGTTCATGGAAACAAATCTATACCTCCTCTATAGATTATAGGGACATGAAATAATATCCTCATATTTCAATAATAATCCATACACATGCACTCCTTAATGGCCATGTAATCTATTTTACATTAGATCATTTCTTACTGTGTTTTTCCTGTCTCCATGTAACATGCCCTGTAAGATCCCAAACATCTCCTTACCCTCCTCCCTTCCATTTGTTATAAATGAGCAGTGCACGTTAGTTGTGGTCATGTGCACTATTCTATGTATACTACACATCACATCGTCCATAGTAAACCTCGGGAGTGAGGAAGAAATGGTGACTGTGCTCTTACTTGTAGTGGGACCATGGAGAATGTACGTAGCCACCCTCTAACAAAAAGTCATATCACAGCCACAAAATAAATTTGGAGATTTGGGAGGAGGCTGATAGCAATGGAAAGGAGTTTCCAGCCTGGGGGAAAAAAATAAAAATACATTTAAAGTCAGCAGCTACAAATACTGTAGCTGCTGACTTTCAATATAAGGACACTTACCTGTCCATGGAGCCTGCGATGTCGGCACCCCATGGCTCCGGCATCTTTACTAAGGGAAACAGGAAATTAAACCTTGCAGCTTCACAGCCTGTTTCCTATTGCGCACCCGCGAGTCACACTGTGCTTTCTGAATGGCTCCACTGTATTCTGGGACCCGTGTCTCTCCCACACGCACTGGATGATCGCTTATACTCACGAGTGTTTATCTTTTTATTTCCTTCTTAAAAATTAGATATTTTTGTGACATCGGGATAAAAGTGAAAAAACACGTATTTGCCAGGACGGCAGTATGTCTACTATTGCAAGCTATTAAGCCGCAAGAAATTATAGACTATGATGGCAAATGTCGGAGTAGTCACAAATAACAAATATAATTTTCACGATCACTATTCTTCTTTTTGTACCTCTTTTGTTTTTATTGTGCTATATATGCTTTTATAATGTTTTTTATACATTGTAATATTGGTATTGTTTATGGTTTCTTAGTAATTGGGTATAAAAATTGTTTTAACTATATCAGTACAATTTTAGTGTATGAATACACAAACAAATTAATAACATCCAGTTCCGGGGACACAATGACAATTACCAAAAAATGATAAAAGTATACTAAAAAATATATATACACACATATGTAAAACATATCAACAATAGCTTGCACAATACATTTATACACTAGTTTGTTGTTTTCGTTAATACACCACAAACATTGTGTATGACACACTCATTGACCTCATCGACATATATTTTTATGTATGGAGACACCGTTTTGTTTTGTTTTTTCATCACATTTTCAATCCCTCAGTTTTATTCACAATCATTTATCATCCTCATTATTATATTTATGCTTATAATATGTATTAATTTTCACCTATTTTCTTCACATGCATCAGCACTCACATAACCAATTTTTACATTAGCTTTACCTTTCACCATTATTATTAATTTTATTCATTACATCCATACACCACATATTAATTTATTATTCATAATATTTCATACACCCTTATATTTTTACAAAAAAAATAAAAATATTTCACTTTATATTTTTTATAATGGACAATTAGCACATACACACACTTCACTAGTTCTTTGTCTATTATTACAATTATCACTATTTCTGTTTAGTACATTTACACACCCACACATTAATTCACTACATTTTCAATACATTTTATTTACACACACACTTGTTCTTTATTTTTGTTTTCACCCAGTTTTATATATATTTTTTTTTTTTCACACAACAGACAATCAACACATATACACACTGTAATAGTTAAAACTTTTTCTAATTTTATGTTCATCTTTCAAGTGTCACATAGATAATAATTGTTAATTATATACATGTGATGGGTTTTTATTCACAACACTTTCCAACACTAATTGGTTCCTAATTTGAGGTCTTGGATCACATGAGTGTATGTCTTTTCTCTCTATATTAGGCTCCATGTACACAGAAGCTCAAAAACGGCCGTTTTTAAAACAGCAGAAAAAGCTAGCTTTTATCAGCGTTTTTTTTACTAGCTTTTATCAGCGTTTTTCAGTGTAGCTTTTTTTAGCTTTAAAAAAAATAAAAAATAAATTTTCAATGGACCAAAAACGCTAAAAAACGCTCACGGCCAGCGTTTTTGAGCGTTTATCGGCGTTTTTTTCTGCTGAAAAACGGCACTTTGAACGCAAGTTTCCTGCGTTCAGAAAAAAGCCCATTAACTCCACTGCTCATTAAAGCTAAAAAATGTTATGTGTACATGAACACATAGGCTAACATAGAGTGCAGTTAATGGGCTTTTAAAAAAAACGCCAAAACGCCCATTAACTGCAGTTTATCAGCTTCTGTGTACATGGAGCCTTAGAGGTGTGATGTTTTGTAACATATTAGCTATGATTAAGCACTGACCTTCAGTGTGAAACATGTAAGCTGTTACCCCGGCTATGCTGTGATGATTTTTGGTGTGATCTTCCATTTTTTACAATAAAGGCGACCGTCAAAGGTTTTTTGGAGTGCGGCTGTCCATATTTTTTATTTTCTTCTCTCTCTCCCACACGCAGGTCCTGCTGGAAAATGAAATCAGAATCTCCATAAAGCTGGTCAGCAGAGGGGAGCATGAAGTGCTCTAGAATTTCCTGGTAGAGGGCTGTACTGACTTTTGGACTTGATAAAACACAGTGGACCAACACCAGCAGATGACATGGCTCCCCAAATCATCACTGACTGTGGAAAATTTTGCATTTCATTTGGAAATCAAGGTCCCAGAGTCTGGAGGAATAGTGGAGAGGCACAGAATCCAAGTTGCATGAGGTCCAGTGTGAAGTTTCCAGAGTCAGTGATGATTTGGGGAGCCATGTCATCTGCTGGTGTTGGTCCACTGTGTTTTATCAAGTCCAAAGTCAGCGCAGCCATCTACCAGGAAATTCTAGAGCACTTCATGCTTCCCTCTGCTGACCAGCTTTATGGAGATGCCAATTTAAATTTGCAGCAGAAGGTTTGCCACCTGCCCACACTGCCAAAAGTACCAATACCTGGTTTATTGATCATGGTATCACTGTGCTTGATTGGCCAGCAAACTCGCCTGACCCAAACCCCATAGAGAACCTGTGGGGTATTTTCAAGAAGATGATGAGACACCAGACCCAACAATGCAGATGAGCTAAAGGCCGCTAACAAAGCAATCTGGGCTTCCATAACACCTCAGCAGTGCCACAGGCTGATCACCTCCATGCCACGCCGGATTGATGCAGTAATTCAAGCAAAAGGAGCCCCGACCAAGTATTGAGTGCATACTATACTGTAAATGGACATACATTTCAGTAAGCCAACATTTCTGTATTAAAAATCTATTTTTTTTGGTCTTATGTAATTATTTACATTTTCTAAAATACAGAATTTTGGGTTTTCACTAGCTGGAAGTATATATGGGCTTGGGTGTGTTCGGGATCTCACCTGCCCTGCACACGGCTAATCACAGGCTGTGAGACATTTCCCAAACTGTGCAGCTCAGGACCAGAAAATGTCTCACTTCCGGTGATTAGCCGTATGCAGTGTCAGCTTCCTGGAGGGATCAGGCAGGTGGGATCCTGAACATGACTGAGCCCATTCCTAGCTGCAAGCCATAATAATCAAAAGTAAAAAGAAAGAAATGTTAGAAATATATCACTCTGCGTGTAACGCCTCTATATAAAATATGTGTTTCACTGTTTGATTTTAATGACTGAACTAAAACTTTGATTATATTCAAATTATTTGAGATGCACCTTTGTGTGCGTGTGTGTGTGCACACACAGTATCTAGCAAAAGTGAGTACACCCCTCACATTTTTGTAAATATTTTATTATTATATCTTTTCATGTGACAACAAATTACACTTTTCTACAGTGTAAAGTAGTGAGTGTACAGCTTGTATAACAGTGTGATTTTGCTGTCCCCTGAAAATAACTCAACACACAGCCATTAATCTCTAAACCGCTTGCAACACAAGTGAGTACACCCCTAAGTGAAAATGTCCAAATTGGGCCCAATTCGATATTTTCCCCTCCCCCGGTGTCATGCGACTTGTTTGTGTTACAAGGTCTCAGGTGTGAATGGGAGGCAGGTGTGTAAAATTTGGTGTTATCGCTCTCTCATACTGGTCACTGGAAGTTCAACATGGCACCTCATGGCAAAGAATTCTCGGAGGATCTGAAAAATAGAATTGCTGCTCTACATAAAGATGGCCTAGGCTATAAGAAGATTGCCAAGACTCTGAAACTGAGCTGCAGCACGGTGGCCAAGACCATACAGCGGTTTAACAGGACAGGTTCTACTCAGAACAGGCCTCGCCATGGTCCACCAAAGAAGTTGAGTGCACGTGCTCAGCGTCATATCCAGAGGTTGTCTTTGGGAAATAGACGTATGAGTGCTGCCAGCATCGCTGCAGAGGTTGAAGGGGTGGGTGGTCAGCCTGTCACTGCTCAGACCATACGCTGCACACTGCATCAAATTGGTCGGCATGGCTGTTGTCCCAGAAGGAAGCCTCTTCTAAAGATGATGCACAAGAAAGCCTGCAAATAGTTTGCTGAAGACAAGCAGACTAAAGGACATGGATTACTGGAACCATGTCCTGTGGTCTGATGAGACCAAGATAAACTTATTTGGTTCAGATGGTGACAAGCGTGTGTGGCAGCAACCAGGTGAGGAGTACAAAGACAAGTGTGTCTTGCCTACACTCAAGCATGGTGGTGGGAGTGTCATGGTCTGGGGCTGCATGAGTGTTGCCGTCACTGGGGAGCTACAATTCATTGAGGGAACCATGAATGCCAACATGTACTGTGACAAACTGAAGCAGAGCATGATCCCCTCTCTTCAGAGAGTGGACCGCAGGGCAGTATTCCAACATAACGACCCTAAACACACCTCCAAGATGACCACTGCCTTGCTAAAGAATCTGAGGGTAAAGGTGATGAACTGGCCAAGCATGTCTCCAGACCTAAACCCTATTGGACATCCGGGGGGCATCCTAAAATGGAAGGTGGAGGAGCGCAAGGTCTCTAACATCCACCAGCTCTGTGATGTCGTCATGGAGGAGTGGAAGAGGACTCCAGTGGCAACCTGTGAAGCTCTGGTGAACTCCATGCGCAAGAGGGTTAAGGCAGTGCTGGAAAATAATGGTGGCCACACAAAATATTGTCACTTTGGGCCCAATTTGGACATTTTCACTTAGGGGTGTGCTCACTTTTGTTGCCAGCGGTTTAGACATTAATGACTGTGTGTTGAGCTAGTTTGAGGGGACAGCAAATTTACACCCACTACTTTACATTGTAGCAATGTGTAATTTCTTCAGTGTTGTCACATGAAAATAAAATATTTACAAAAATGTGAGGGGTGTACACACTTTTGTGAGATACTCATACATATATATATATATATATATATATATACACACACATACACACACACACACACACACACACACACACACACATACACAGTGGGTACGGAAAGTATTCAGACCCCTTTTGCTAAAATCATTTAAGTTCATTTTTTTCCTCAATGTACACACAGCACCCCATATTGACAGAAAAACACAGAATTGTTGACATTTTTGCAGATTTATCAAAAAAGAAAAACTGAAATATCACATGGTCCTAAGTATTCAGACCCTTTGCTGTGACACTCATATTTAACTCAGGTGCTGTCCATTTCTTCTGATCATCCTAGAGATGGTTCTACACCTTCATTTAAGTCCAGCTGTGTTTGATTATACTGATTGGACTTGATTAGGAAAGCCACACACCTGTATAAGACCTTACAGCTCACAGTGCATGTCAGAGCAAAGGAGAATCATGAGGTCAAAGGAACTGCCTGAAGAGCTCAGAGACAGAATTGTGGCAAGGCACAGATCTGGCCAAGGTTACAAAAAAATTCCTGCTGCACTTAAGGTTCCTAAGAGCACATTGGCCTCCATAATCCTTAAACAGAAGACATTTGGGACGACCAGAACCCTTCCTAGAGCTGGCCGTCCGGCCAAACTGAGCTATCGGGGGAGAAGAGCTTTGGTGAGAGAGGTAAATAAGAACCCAAAGATCACTGTGGCTGAGCTCCAGAGATGCAGTCGGGAGATGGGAGAAAGTTGTAGAAAGTCAACCATCACTGCAGCCCTCCACCAGTCGGGGCTTTATGGCAGAGTGGCCCGACAGAAGCCTCTCCTCAGTGCAAGACACATGAAAGCCCGCATGGAGTTTTTTTTTTTTAGCAAACACCTGAAGGACTCCAAGATGGTGTGAAATAAGATTCTCTAGTCTGAGGAGACCAAGATAGAACTTTTTTGCCTTAATTCTAAGCAGTATGTGTGGAGAAAGCCAGGCACTGCTCATCACCTGTCCAATACAGTCCCAACCGTGAAGCATGGTGGTGGCAGCATCATGCTGTGGGTGTTTTTCAGCTGCAGGGACAGGACAACTGGTTGCAATCAAGAGAAAGATGAATGCGGCCAAGTACAGGGATATCCTGGACGAAAACCTTCACCAGAGTGCTCAGGACCTCAGACTGGGCCAAAGGTTTACCTTCCAACAAGACAATGACCCTAAGCACACAGCTAAAATAACGAAGGAGTGGCTTCACAACAACTCCGTGACTGTTCTTGAATGGTCCAGCCAGAGCCCTGACTTAAACCCAATTGAGCATCTCTGGAGAGACCTAAAAAGGCCTGTCCACCAACGTTTACCATCCAACCTGACAGAACTGGAGAGGATCTGCAAGGAGGAATGGCAGAGGATCCCCAAATCCAGGTGTGAAAAACTTGTTGCATCTTTCCCAAAAAGACTCATGGCTGTATTAGATCAAAAGGGTGCAAATACTAAATACTGAGCAAAGGGTCTGAATACTTAGGACCATGTGATATTTCAGTTTTTCTTTTTTAATAAATCTGCAAAAATGTCAACAATTCTGTGTTTTTCTCTCAATATGGGGTGCTGTGTGTACATTAATGAGGAAAAAAAATGAACTTAAATGATTTTAGCAAATGGCTGCAATATAACAGAGTGGAATATTTAAGGGGGTCTGAATACTTTCCGTAGAGAGTGTGTGTGTGTGTGTGTGTGTGTGTGTGTGTTATGGACACAATTTTTATGGATATTGTTTTCATGCATTAAGATTATTGGTTGTGATTTTTCACATGATTTGCACACATTAATGCACTACTGTGACATGTGCATGTTTTTGGATTCTATTAGATTTCACCAAGTTTGTTTAATTATTGTATTTAAAGTAGCAGCACGGGAATATTATTTGTTTATGTACTCAGGAGCGCAGAGCTCACACATTTTATTTTAATATTTTACCAAAACCTTGGGTAATAGATGGTGTTTTTGTGCCTTAACATTAACTTTAGTGTAATTTTTTGTAAAAAAATAAATAAAAAATTGCGTTTGAAAAACCATTGTGCAAATATTATGGGACATAACTTGGAAATACCATTATTTTCTTCCCAGGGTCTCTGCTTTTAGGCCCCTTTCACACTGGGGTGGGAGGTGCGCTGTGGGTATAGCGGCGCTATGTTTAGCGCCGCTATACCTTCGTTTTTACCGTGGTATGCGGCCGCTAGCGGGGTGAATTTAACCCCCGCTAGCGGCCGAAAAAGGGGTTAATACCGCCCGCAATGCGCCTCTACAGAGGCGCATTGCGGGCGGTATTACCGCGGTCTCCCATTGCTTTCAATGGGCAGCAGCGGTAAAGGAGCGGTGAACACACCGCTCCTTCACCGCTGTAAAGATGCGGCTAGCAGGACTTTTGGAGTGGTCCTGCTAGCGCACCACTTCAGTGTGAAAGCCTTTGGGCTTTCACACTGAAGACTGCAGGGCACGATTTTTTCAGGCGGAAGAGCAGCGCTATTATTAGCGCTAAACCGCCTGAAAAACGTGTCAGTGTGAAAGGGGCCTAAGAAAATATATCATATCTGGGAATTTTCTGTGATCTTCAGTCATTACCTTAAATGAATTTGAAAACAGGAGTGTAAAAACACACTGTCTCTGGCAGAGAAAGGGTTAAACTGGCCAAGTTCAGATTTTTATAAATCAATGCCAATATTACTGTGTATATGTCCATAGAATGATATTTGGGGGAGGAATTATTGTAAAATAAAGTCTGATCTTGAATATAAATGGGCTTAAAGGGGTGAATATTGAAGCATGCGATTGGCCACCTCAGGTCAGCAGAAAGGAGTAAACAACATCACACCAGGGCATCACACAAGGGCATCACACCAGTGACAGTTGGTGGCTAGCTGAGAGGACACAGACACTGGGAGCTCCTGGATATCTGTTATATTTCAGCGATATTTCACCTTTTCTGCCATCAACAACCTGAAAAATGGATCAGCACTTCAACTGGGGATCAGTGGACCCTTTTTTCCTTCTGCAATACGCCTCTTCGGACTCCACTGGGAAGGAGAGAGAGGAGGACATCATGGCGGCTGTGAAGACTCTCCAGGGAGGAAAGGCTGAGAAGACTGAGGCGCTTGAACAGCTTCTGGACATGACTACAACCTTCTCCATGGCGCCAATCTATCATTATCCAGTGAGGTTCCCAAAGACATCCGGGAAGAAGAAGACTGGAGATGGATCAGCCACCAAAGTGAAGAGGAGGGATATCACCATCAGCTCCACATCTCAGGAACCTTCCACCAGCAACCTGGGGCACTCCTCCCAACAGGGCGAAAGAGCTATTGATACAGGTAAAAGAGCTATACATACAGACCTGGTGCCTGAGGACATCATGTCGGCTTTGACCCGCCTCCAGGGAGGAGAGCCCAAGAAGAGCGAGGCCATTGGACAGCCTATGGACATCCCCACAACCCAGGAGCCTTCCCCCAGCACCCAGAGACGCTCTTCCCGAGCAAGCAAAGGGGCTAAATACAAACAGCTGGTGTCTGAAGGTCTCCTGGAGGTCTTGAATGAGCGTAAAAGACCAGCGCAGGGCAAGCCAAAGGGTCAAGGAGCCAAACGACCCAAGGCTGAATGAGGTAAGTGAGAGAAGGTAAGTATGGCTTTTCCCAAATTTACAGCCCATCCCTCTCACTCACCCCTAACTGATCGCTGGCTTAACAAACAACCTTAAGTGTCTATTTATTTACCCAAAGCCACGATCAGTGCAGTCCTCCCCTCTTCTATTTACATCCAGGGGGGTCCTTGCAGGATTGCTTCTACTTTTCCTCTCACCCCAAACCCCCCCTACAAAAAAAAAAAAAAAAAAAAAAATTAGATAAGATAGGTATTGTATAGATAAGATCTGATATATTATTAGGCAAGTGTGTGTTCCCGACCCTCTCCTTTTCCTCTCGCTCCCCTTCCCATCCCTTAAAAAAAAAAAAAAAAAAAAAAATTAGACTAGATAAGATAGGTATTGGATAGATAAGATCTGATATATATTATTAGGTGTGTGTGCGCGTGTGCGTGTGTGTGTGTGCGCGTGTGTTCCCGACTTCCTCTATCAACTCCTGAACCTCTCCTTTTTCTCACACCACACCACCCCCCTCCCCAAAAAAAAAAAATTTTGATAAGATACATATCGGCCGTAAGGGAAGGAGGAGGCCTGACTTTTTGTGACAAAGAACTAAACGCTGTTATAATAAAAATCCCCAATTTTTTTTCAAAAAAACTATTTTTTTCCTCAGTTTAGGCCGATATGTATACATTCTTTTACATGTTTTTGGTAAAAAAAAAAACGCAATAGGCGTATATTGATTGGTTTGCGCAAAAGTTATAGCGTCTACAAAATAGGGGATAGGTTTATGGCATTTTTATTATTTTTTTACTAGTAATGACGGCGATCTGCAATTTTTATCGGGACTGCGATATTGCGGCGGACACATCGGACACTTTTGACTCATTTTTGGGACCATTCACATTTATACAGCGATTAGTGCTATAAAAATGCACGGATTACTGTATAAATGTCACCGGCAGGGAAGGGGTAAACACTAGGGGGCGATCAAGGGGTTAACGGTGTTCCCCAAGTGTATTCTAACTGTAGGGGGGTGGGAGTGACTAGGGGAAGAGAGAGATCGGTGTTCATACTTTGTATGAACACACGATTAAGTCTCCTCTCCCCTAAAAGAACCGGGATCTGTGTGTTTATACACACACACACACACACACACACACACACACACACACACACATCCCGGTTCTCGGTCTGTCACGAGCGATCGTGGGTGCCCGGCGGTCATCGTGCCCGCTGGGCACGAGCATCGGCTACATGTACACCAGGGGTGCTCAACCTTTTTAAGCACGGGGGCCACTTTAGCGACTTGGTAACCGATCGCGAGCCAAATTGAGCGGAGCGGGCGGATGGCAGGTCCATGTCCGCTCTGCATATGCAGAGTGGATACGGACACAACCCACTATACTCTTTTTCTTTTTTTTTTTTAAAGGATTGGATTGGAGGAAGGACACAAGTTGGTTTACATCTGCCACTCCTTAGAGGTGAATGGAGGGTCCAATTGGGTCGAACTGACCGTGTGAAAGCGCCCAAGGCCACTTTCACACTGATGCGTTGCGGTTTACCCACACAGCGGGTGCAACGCAGTGTACCTTTGGCTTTCCTGCACTTTGCAATAGACTTCTATTACATTCTGCAGGTTTGGTGCACTTTCAGAAAGCTCACCAAATTCTCAGTTATTAACAGAAGTCTATGGCTCAGTGCAGGTAACCCGCAGGTGCACTGCTCTGCATCTGTGGGTCAGTTTGAAAGCAGCCCGGTAGCTACTGCAGAACAGATATGCCCATATATACACTGATTTTAGTAATAAACTGACCTTTAATAACAGTATTCTATACTAGTCCATCCCAGAGCAGGAGGTCGCGGGCCACATCAGAGGGCTCCGCGGGCCACATGTGGCCCCTGGTTGGGCACCCCTGGTGTACACGCTGCAGGCGCCCCTAGCGGCCAAAAGGCGAATCGACGCAAGTAAAACTGCAGCGGCTGGACGGCAAGTGATTAAAGGTCTAAATAAAATCCTTATTTTTTAAAAAGAAGAACTAAAAATCCACTGTAAACTATTTTTCTCTTATCATCCATGGACTGACACGGCATCTCTTATTCACTGTACACGTGGGTTATGTCCCTGCTTGCAGGAGAAGACCTAGGCAGAATGTGAGATGTTATACATACATTCTAAAAGCCAGAGCTGAACAGCCCCGACCAGGGGGCGGTCCCTCCGGACATAACCCACCCCCTGCAGTCAGCAGACCTCAGTTTTTTTCTGCCTAGCAGAAGGAGAAGAAGTGGCTCTCTCAGGAGCCAGTCTCCTGGAAGATTTTACTTTAATTTTTATTCCTTTGGGAATTTTATTATTTTATTTTTGAGACCTTCAATCAACTGTCGGCTGGGTACACTAGTATCCTTGTAGTCTTCCCTGTCCGACCATCGAGCGTGCTGATCCTCGCCTTGTGTGCGTGAGACTCAGTTCACGACATGCCCCATGACTCCAGGGGTGGCTGGGTTGCTTTCATGCTCCCGCGGTCCTCTCAAGATTGAACAGTACCTGACGGACTGTTTCTCTTGCGGTGGACCGGGCCGACAGCTACGCAGTACGACTCTGTGATAGGTCTGTCAGAAACACACCAGTGGTTCCATCAGGGGAGGGGTAAGTAGTCTCTCCTGCCTGCAGGTGAGTACAAAATGCTGTGTGTGTTTCTCTGTGGGGGATTTTCCCCGTCTCCCCCTGTGTTTTATTGTCACGCTCTGTCACCATTGCTTGTGCTGTGGGGGGTGCCTGGGGGGTCATACTGTCCTGGGGGGGGGGGGGGCTCATGCTGGTTTGCATATCGCTGGGAGCCTTTTGTGTTATTTTGGGGCCTGAGCGCCGTTTGGCACTGTGTGTGTGCCGTTTTGAATTTTTTTATTTTATCTGCGCATGGTGGCCATTTTGCCGCAGATCGCCTCAGTGAAGTGCGGCGGCCATTTTCTTGTAGCCCGCGCGGATTTCAGCACTAGTTTGGCCTCTATCGCAGCTGTAAACAGCGCGAATCTCCTCACAGCTCACTCGCGCTGACACAGCGCGGTACAGACAGACGTATCTGAGCGGTCCTGGTCCAGTCTGATGAGTCCCCTGGGCGCCCCCTCCTCAGTCAGCACAGCATGTGGGTAGACTTTTTTTTTTTTTATCTGAGGAGTCTCAGAGAGGGGCCTGTGGTAGCGGCGACCCTTGTGTCTCAGACACTTACGGGATGGGCAAAAATTTTTGCACCAGACTGTACAGGAGCATATTCTTCCTCCAGATGCTATTGCTCTGGCCCACCAAATGGTGCAGGGCCTGGTTTAGGTTGCGACGCCACGTTAGACGCGGCCCCTAATATTCAGGGCCTCTGTCTCGGCGGTGGTATTGCGTCATCTTATCTGGTTGAAATGCTGGTCTGCTGACCTAGCCTCTAAGAAGCTTCTGATGGATCTACCATTAAAGGTGGTAGCCTTTTAGGTTCTGCGCTGGATGACATCATCAAGGATGTCACGGGAGGTAAAAGCACTCTTCTTCCTCAGTCTAGCTAGGGTAAGGAGGCCCGCCGTAAGCAGGGTCCTTCCTTTCCAGAAAAAAAGTTTTTTTTCCGGCAGAGTCCACATGTAGGCCCTCCCAGACTGACAGCGGTGTGGCTGGTGGACACAAGCGCCCCTGGGTGTGCAAGCCAAACAAGCCGGCTCCCAAGCCTGCCTCCGTGTGAAGTCTTGCCCCCACCCAACTCTGGGGTAGGGGGGGATGACTTTGCAGGTTCACGGATCGGTGGACCTCCCGGATCTCCTACCAGTGGGTGTGCGAGGTGATCACCTCAGGTTACAGGATAGGTTTCCGTTCCTGGCCCCAGACAGATTCTTCCCTCGAATCTTCCTCTCCTTCCTGCATGTCGGGCAGCCCTATGGGGGCTATCCAGGATTGATCAGGTCCGGAGTGATTGTGCCGGTTCTGTCACAGGAGAGGTTTCAGGGATTCTACTCGAATCCGTTTGTCGTCCCAAAAAAGGGACGGGGTACGGCCTATCCTGGACCTCAAGGTCCTGAATGCCTTCGTGAAGGTGCAAAAGTTCCACATGGAATCCATTCGCACGGTGATCGATACACTCTGCCAAAGGGATTTTCTGACGACCTTGGACATCAAGGACGCCTACTTGCATGTTCCGATCTGCGCAAGTCACCAGAAGTTTCTGCGCTTGCGATCAGTGAAGTCCACTATCAATTTGTGGCTCTTCCTTCGGCCTAGCCTTGGCACCGAGGGTGTTCTCAGAGGTGCTTGCGCCGGTTCTAGCTTTGCTGAGACGGCGAGGCATCGCTGTCGTGGGCTATCTGGACGATCTTCTTCTCAGAGCAGAAAGTGGCTCAGAATTAAGACAGTGTGACTATCGTCAGTCGGACCCTCAGGGACTTCGGGTGGCTCCTGAACATTCAGGAGTCAGTCCTGGTCCCGACTCAGCATCTGGAGTATCTAGGTCTGATTCTGGACTCCTTGGAGGCAAAGGTATTCCTACCTCCGGGGAAGTTACTGAAACTTCAGTCTGCAGTGCGTGTGCTGACATCCCGAAAATGGTCGTCAATCCGTTTTTGCATGAGAGTCCTGGGACTCATGGTGGCCTCTTTCGAGGCCGTTCCAAATGCCCAATCACACACCAGGGCATTGCAGAAGGAGATCTTGTTCACTTGGGACAAATCCCCGTTGTCTTTGGATCTTCCGATCCAGGTGAGTAGGGCCGAAACAACGAATCGATTAATCTACAACTAATCGATTATGAAATTAATCGATTACAATTTTCATAATCGATTTATCGGCCAGTAACATAATAGGGTTAAAAAAAATAAAAAAAATAAAATTAGTCCTTTATAGTTCAAAAAGAGCAAATCGCTACTGTAAATATTACTTTCACTGTCCTACAGTAAAAAATGAACCCCCTTCAGTAGCGATTATTTGCTCTTTTTGTACTAATTTGAGTTTTTTTAACCCCACTATGTTACTAAATCTCTCAGGCCTGGGTCACACCTCTGTATTTTTTGGTGCTTTTTTCAGAAACACACTACAGTGCATTTACATGGTTTCCTATGGGACACGTTCACATCCATGATTTTTTCAGCTGCTGCCTATGTGGAAAGGGCAAGGACTTTTTTTAACGCAAAACGGTGCTATTTTGTTTTTTTGATTTAATATTCTTCAATGGAGAAGCTGCAGAAAAGCATGTAATGTGTTTTTGCAGCAATTTGTGTTTTGTAATCTGCCCAACAACAAATTGGGCAAAAAAAATAAAAAATGCAAATCACAGCAAAATTACCTTTTTTTTTTTTTTACGTTTATTAACCGATTAATATAAACAATAATCGGCCAACTAATCGATTATGAAAATAATCGTTAGTTGCAGCCCTACAGGTGAGTCACCTGCTCAGGGCGTCCCTGACATGGTGGTTGGGGTCCCCAGGTCTTCGGTCCGGGAAGTCGTTCCTCCCCATCCAATGGACGGTGTTCACTACGGACGCCAGCCTGAAGGGCTGGGGTGAAGTCTGGGGAGTCCTGTCGGCCTAAGGGCTTGGACTCCGGACGAAGCCCGTTTACCGATCAATGTTCTGGAAATATGGGCCATCAGACTGTGCCTCTCCTCGTGATCTGATAGATTGCAGGATCGCTCCATTAGGATCCAGTCGGACAACGTCACGGCGGTGGCGTATGTCAACCATCAAGGGGGGACTCTGAGCTCAGCTGCGGCTTCCGAGGTCGCCCGTACCTTGAAGTGGGCTAAAAGAAGCGTGCCGGCTCTGTCGGCAGTTTACATTCCTGGCATAGATAATTGGCAGGCGGACTATTTGAGTCGCCAGTCGCTGGACCAGGGAGCGTGGTCCTTGCACCCGGAGGTATTTCAACTCCTTTGCCGACGGTGGGGCACGCCGGATGTGGACCTGATGGCCTCTCGACTCAAATCGCAAGGTGTCAAGGTTTGTGGCCAGATCCAGGGATCCTTGGGCGGATGCCTTAGAGGCGTTAGTGGCCCCATGGGGTCATTATCACCTGATATACGTTTATCCTCCGCTGCAGTTGCTCCTTCGCCTGCTGCACAGGGTGGAATTCCGGTGATCCTCATTGCTCCGGATTGGCCTCTGCGTCACTGGTACGTCTCGTCGCGGACGTTCCCTGGCGGTTGCCAATAAGGGAGGACCTTCTGTCTCAAGGTCCTATATTTCACCCTGCTTTACAGTCTCAGGCTTTAATGGCATGGCTGTTAAAAGCCAGGTGTTGAGAGACCGAGGTCTCTCGGACTCGGTCATTTCGCCCATATTAAGGGCACGGAAGGCTTCCTCCAGAATGATCTATCACCGTACCTGGAAGGCTTACATCGCCATGTGCGAAGAGCTAGACTGACGTCCTCGGACGTATTCCGTCCCTAGATACCTGCGTTTCCTGCAGCATGGAGTGGCCCAAAAGCTCGCTTTGAGTATGATTAAGCGTCAGATTTCGGCCTTAGCCGTCTTCTTTCAGCGACCACTAGCGGGTCATTCCTTGGTTTGCACCTTTGTGCAGGGGGTTTGCCATGTGCTCCCTCCTGTCAAGTCTCCTCTCCCCCCCGTGGGATCTGAATTGGTACTCTCGGTTCTCCAGGAACCTCCTTTTGAGAATATCAGAGACATTCCCCTCTTGACTTTGTCTCAGAAGGTGGCCTTTTTAGTGGCAATCACTTCTGTTAGACGAGTGTCTGAGTTGGCGACCTTGTCCTGCAAGTCGCCATATTTAGTCGTCCATAAGGATAAGGCGGTGTTGCATCCGCGACTTTCTCTTTTGCCAAAAGGTGGTCTCAACCTTTCACCTAAATTAGGACATTGTCCTCCCGTCCTTGTGTCCTCACCCATCGCATCCCAGAGAGTTTGCGCTGCACACATTGGATGTGGTACGAGCCTTGCGGGTGTACCTGTCTGCTACTGCTTCTATTCGGAAGTCTGCTCATGTGACTGTCTCTGGTCCAAAACAGGGCTAAGCGGCTTCGTCTGCCACCATTTCTAGGTGGATCAGACAAACCGTCATTCAAGCCTATGCTCTCAAGGGACGGGCGCCTCCCTTTCCGGTTACGGCGCATTCCACCAGGGCAATTAGTGCTTCCTGGGCTTTCCGACATCAAGCGTCGGTTGCACAAGTGTGCAAGGTGGCGACCTGGTCGTCTGTTCAAACCTTTTCTAAGTTTTATAAGGTTGATGTGGCTGCATCTTCGGATGCTTCCTTCGGCCACAAGGTGTTGCAGGCCGCTGTTTAAAGTTGCAACTCCTCCGTTGAGGAGCTCTGCCTTGTTTGGAGTGAAGTTTTTTGGTTTTTCCCATTTATACTGCTCCCATCCCTCTTGACACTGCTTTGGGACATCCCACACGTTCAGTGAATAAGATCCGCCGTGTCGGTCCATGGATGTCAGAGAAAAGGATTTTACGGTGAGTACAAAAATCCTATTTTCATGAAATCATTTCTTACTTTGTTTTACTGCCTCCTTGTAACATCTTGGATGAGCTCCCACACCTCTCCTTTTGCCATTCACTTCTGTGCATTAAATACTTTATGCACTTCTATTGCACTATATACACGTCTGTGCATTTAATATTTTAATGTATGTCTGTTGCGATCATTTGCAATGCTCTATACACACACTGCAAAAGCCCACGGCCCATAAGAACTCTATGCTCTTGATTACAGTGGGACATGGAGAACTAATGTAGCCCCACCCTCCAACAACAAATCAGATCATTTTTTTTTTTAAAAGGAGATTTGGGGGAATCTAAGAGCAGTAAAAGGTAATTTCTGGGGATTAGGAATACATACAAGAATAGAATGTATTTTTACACATTCTTATTCACTGAACCCCCATATATTATCTAATAAAGGTTTTAACCCCCTGATCGCCCGGTGGGTGATATCAATTAGGTTTTAGCTTCAGAGAGGGTCTGCGTCACACCCCAGGCAGCATCAGGTTAGTGCCAGTAGCGCTAACACCCACGCGTGAAGCATACACCTCCCTCAGTGGTATAGTATCTGAACAGATCAATATCTGATCAGATCTATACTAGCGTCCCCAGCAGTTTAGGGTTCCCAAAAACGCAGTGTTAGCGGGATCAGCCCAGATACCTGCTAGCACCTGCGTTTTGCCCCTCCGTCCAGCCCAGGCCACCCAAGTGCAGTATCGATCGATCACTGTCACTTACAAAACACAACACACATAACTGCAGCGTTCGCAGAGAAAGGCCTGATCCCTGCGACTCCAGTGCTGTAGGAGGTGATTTCACCACCACAGTTAAAAAAAAAAAAAAGCATATATGCCGAAGCATGGGGGCAGCAGGGGCGGAGGAGCGATTTTGCTCCTAATGCCGCGTACATACGGTCAAAATTCCGACGGAGGCTTGCCCGTGGAAAAGTCAGACCGTGTGTACGCGGCATAACTTTTGCGGGAGGATGCCCCCATGCTTCGGCTTATATAAATAGTGCATGTATGCCCATCATTAGAAGTGGGTGGATGAAGGGAGGTATTCTAATGGTGGGCATACCCACCGATCAATCTTTTTTTCGTTCAGCCAATAGGCTGCATGAAAAAAAAAACAAGATTACAATACATGTCCAACAAGGACCAGCAACGTACTGGTATGTTGCTGGACTTTGAATGGTTATACCAGAATGATGCCTGCGGGTTTAGGTATCATCTTGGTATCATTCTTTTCAGCCAGCGGCCGGCTTTCATGCAAAAGCAATCCTAGCGGCTAATTAGCCTCTGGACTAATTTTACAAGCAGTGGGAGGGAATGTCCCCCCCCCGGATATAAAAAGCGCCATTGGGAAATTGGGAAAGCATTTTATCACACCGATCTTGGTGTGGTCAGATGCTTTGAGGGCAGAGGAAAGATCTAGGGTCTAATAGACCCCAGTTTTTTCAAAAAAAGAGTACCTGTCACTACCTATTGCTATCATAGGGGATATTTACATTCCCTGAGATAACAATAAAAAAAAAAAAAATATGGAAGGAACAGTTTAAAAATAAAATAGCAAAATTAATAATAATAAAAAAAATGGCAAACGCAAGCGTCGGTCTGGCGTCATATGTAAACAGCAATTGCACCATGCATGTGAGGCATCACCACAAAGGTCAGATCGAGGGCAGTCATTTTAGCAGTAGACCTCTGTAAATCTAACGTGGTAACCTGTAAAGGCTTTTAAAAATGTATGTAGTTTGTCGCCACTGCGCGTTTGTGCGAAATTTTAAAGCATGTCGTGTTTGGTATCTATGTACTCGGCCTAAGATCATCTTTTTTATTTCATCAAACATTTGGGCAATATAGTGTGTTTTAGTGCATTAAAATTAAAAAGTGTATTTTTTCCCCCAAAAATGCGTTTGAAAAATCGCTGCGCAAATACTGTGTGGAAAAAAAAATGCAACACCCACCATTTTAATCTGTAGGGCCTTTGCTTTAAAAAAAATATATATAAAATGTTTGGGGGTTCAACATAATTTTCTTGCAAAAAAAAATTAAAATATGTTTTCATGTAAACAAAAAGTGTCAGAAAGGGCTTTGTCTTCAAGTGGTTAGAAGAGTGGATGTAAGCTTCCTAATGTTGTGTATAAAACGCCAGGACAGTTCAAAACCCCCACCAAATGACCCCATTTTGGAAAGTAGACACCCCAAGCTATATACTGAGAGGCATGTCGAGTCCATGGAATATTTCATATGTTGACACAAGTTGCGGAAAAAATACAATTTTTTTTTTTTTTTTTTGCACAAAGTTGTCACTAAATGATATATTGCTCAAACATGCCATGGGCATATGTGGAATTACACCCCAAAATAAATTCTGTTGCTTTTCCGGAGTACGGGGATACCACATGTGTGGGACTTTTTGGGAGCCTAGCCGCGTACGGACCCCAAAAACCAAGCACCGCCTTCAGGCTAAGGGTGTAAATTTTTGATTTCACGCCTCACTGCCTATCACAGTTTCGGAGGCCATGGAATGCCCAGATGGCACAAAACCCCCCCAAATGACCCCATTTTGGAAAGTAGACACCCCAAGCTATTTGCTGAGAGGTATGGTGAGCATTTTGCAGATATCGCTTTTTGTCACAAAGTTTTGAAAATTGAAAAAAAAAATCTATATTTTCTTTCTTCATTTTCAAAAACAAATGAGAGCTGTAAAATACTCACCATGCCTCTCAGCAAATAGCTTGGGGTGTCTACTTTCCAAAATGGGGTCATTTGGTTTTTTTTTTGCCATTTTGGCATTTTATGGCCTTCTCACTACTTATCACAGTTTTGGAGTGAAATCAAAAATTTGTGCCCTTAGAAATCCTGAAGGCGGTGCTTGGTTTTCGGGGTCCCGTACGCGGCTAGGCTCCAAAAAAGTCCCACACATGTGGTATCCCCATACTCAGGAGAAGCAGCAAAATGTATTTTGGGGTGCAATTCCACATATAACCATGGCATGTGTGAGCAATATATCATTTAGTGACAACTTTTTGTAATTTTTTTTTTTTTTTGTCATTATTCAATCACTTGGGACAAAAAAAAAAAAAATATATTCAATAAATGGGCTCAACATGCCTCTCAGCAATTTCCTTGGGGTGTCTACTTTCCAAAATGGGGTCATTTGGGGGGGGGGGGTTGTACTGCCCTGCCATTTTAGCACCTCAAGAAATGAGATAGGCAATCATAAATTAAAAGCTGTGTAAATTCCAGAAAATGTACCCTAGTTTGTAGACGCTATAAAACTTTTGCGCAAACCAATAAATATACGCTTATTGACATTTTTTTTTACTAAAGACAAGTGGCTGAATACATTTTGGCCTAAATGTATGACTAAAATTGAGTTTATTCGATTTTTCTTATAACAAAAAGTAGAAAGTATCATTTTTTTTTTCAAAATTTTCAGTCTTTCCGTTTATATCGCAAAAAAAAAATAAAAAAAAAAATCGCAGAGGCAATCAAATACCATTAAAAGAAAGCTCTATTTGCGGGAAGAAAAGGACGCAAATTTAGCTTGGGTACAACATTGCATGTCCGCACAATTTCCAGTTAAAGCAGCGCAGTGCCAAATTGTGAAAACACCTCTGATCATTAAGCTGCGTATTGGTCCGGTCCTTAAGTGGTTAAACCGGAGTTTAGCCCAGGTTCACACTGGGCTGCAGGAATGAATCCGTGCGAGTTCAGCTGAAGTCGCACGATTTCACTCCCGCTTGTCAGTCCCGATTTCGGCCAGGATTACAGAGACATCTGTGCAGTTTCTGCACAAATGTCAATGTAAACCGCAGGCTGAAATCGCAAAAAGTAGTACAGAAACGACTTTTTAAAAATCGGTGCAGCGCCGCAGATGCCGCGTCGCACCGATTAGGACCGTACCATTGCCGGCAAATGCTGCTGATTTGACACGTCAAATCACATGTCAAATTGCACCAGTGTGAACCAGGTCTTAGAGTCATTTTAACATCTTGCAAAAAAGCAGCGGATTGGCCGGCTATAAGGGGAAGAAGAAGGCCGGATTTTTTTTTTTTTTTTTTTAAACAATATCCTTATTTTGTAAAAGTATTCAATTTGGTCATTTGGAATGCTCTATACACTTTACAAAGCCCATAGTTCACAGTCCACAGCCAATCTCAGGAGTGAGAAACAGAACTCTGTGCTCTTGCTTACAGTGGGACATGGAGAACTAATGTAGCCACCCTCCAACAACAAATCAGATAATTAAAAAAAAAAAAAAAAAAATGGAGATTTGGAGTCGGAGCAGTAAAAAGGTACTTTTTTGGGTTAAGAATACATACTTGAATATATATATTTTTTTAAACCAGAATTTATTGTCATTTTACAGCTGGGTTGACACCGCCGCACGGAGCAGCTCACAGCAGGGGTCTGGTGCGTCCCTGTTCACTGTTTCAAGTCCGATTTCAGTCTGAATTTGGACCTAAAACAGACCAGAAGATGCACAGGACTTCTGTGTAATTCGCTCCGTATATGTGTGAACCGGCTCCATAGAGAGTCGATCACAATCTCCTGACATGCAAATTGGATGCAGAGAAATTTGTATCCAATTTTCACTAGTGTGAACCCAGCCTTAAAATCTTACAAAAAAGGAGCGCGACTGGCCAGCTATAAGGGGAAGGGGGAGGACGAATTTATTTATTTTTTTTACACTAAAACAATTTCATTATTTCCCTTCCTCCCTCTGTTATTGCTCCTGCATTCGCTCTAGGCCATCTGCAGGCAGCCTACAGGAGGTGGACACAGCATCTGCACTGACACCACCACATGTCAAAAATAACATTCAGGCAGGAGTGGGTGCACAGATCTGAACGCACACTGGGGTTGATTTACTAAAAAAAAAAAAAAGAGTGCAAAATCTGGTGCAGCTGTGCATGGTAGCCAGTCAGCTTGTTCAAACCGAGCTTTGACAAAAATTCCTGGAAGCCGATTTGTTTCCATGCACAGCTGCACCAAATTTTGCACTCTCCAGTTTTAGTAAATCAACCCCACTGATTAAAGCTGAATTCCAGGTGCAAAGTAGTTCTAGAGGTAGAAAATTTTTTAATTTTATGCATTCTATGCGTTAAGAAAAAATAAAGAAAAAATAAATAAAAATGTGAGCAGTAGACCACCTCAACCCCCCCAATACTTACCTGACCCTATCTCAATCCAGCAATGTTGCACAAGAGCCTCAGCTGTCCAGGACTCTCACTCCTCATTGGCTGAGACAGCAGCTGGTGCCATTGGCTCCTACTCCTGTCAAAGTCAGTGAGCTGAGGAGAGAGGGGGTGGGGCCGAACGGATGCACAGAGAAGCCACTCGGCAGTAGGGATGAGCTCCGGCGTGTTTGCACACTCCACGTGCAGAGCCCGCCAGGAAGTCGGCACAGCGCTGCGCTAATGACAGGCAGGGAGACATTGTCCCGATGCGCGGCTGCAGAGATCGGGAAATGTCTCCCTGCACGTGATTAGCGCAGCGCCGACTTCCTGGCGGGCTCTGCACGTGTGCAAACACGCCGAAGCTCATCCCTACTCGGCAGTCCCCATAGCAAGCTGCTTGCTGTGGGGGCACTTGGCAGAAGGGAGGGGCCAAAACCTGCAGCGAGGGAACCCGAGAAGAGGAGGATCTGGGCTGCTCTGTGTAAAACCACTACACAGAGCAGGTAAGTATGACATGACATTTAAACAGAAAAAAAAAAACAGACTTTAAATGTCACTTTAACCACTTCCCACCCTGGGCAGGAAGGGGGAAGTGCCCGGTATTGAATTGGTTAAGGAACCCTTAACATTGGCACATGTTTTGAACCTGCTGAGAACAAAAAAAAAAAAAAAAGTACATCTCTCACCTCATTGACAATGGAGACCAAACAGGGGAGAGATTTGTTCACTTTGGTTTTCTTTTCATTTTATCCTTTATTGCTTGTGAATTGTGTGCGACTCACAAAACCTCACTCTTCATGATCTAAAATGCAGTACAATCATTCATTACTTGGATCACGCAATAAAATAAGTCATCTGTATAATAGAAGAGCCCCCATTTCTGTGTGGAGGGATAAAAACTAAACAAACTCAATTAAAACCGTTTTTTTTTTTCCCCATTTATTTATGATTGCATTCATAAAAAAGTAATCGTCTAGCTCCCTGGAGCCCAGTCTGCAGCCCACTGGTTCTGGTTGTGCACCCCTAGTACCCCAGCAGTCCTAGGGGTCCAGTCTCTGACCATCTCTCGTAGCGTGTGCCGACATCTCTGACAATCTCGTATGCAAATGTATCCTGTTCTCTTTGTATTGCTTCTTTTGTGTGAAATCGCTGGTGTTCCTGCAAGTCCCTCTGCTTTCCCATTAAAGCTGACCACAGGTAGGGAGGCCACAACACTTTTATTCCTATTATAAGGAATGTAAACATCCCTTGTAATAGAAAAAAGAATGGCAGGTCCTCTTTATGGAGAGATCTCTCCTTTACCTTTAAAAGCAAAAGATCCCAAAAAATTCTGACCATTTGCTTTATATAATAAAATTAAAGTTTTCTACCACCCTGGACCAGAAGTGACTTCATGATGCTGCTCTGGTCCTCCAGGGCCATAGAGGTGGAGGACAGGATGCCACTGCTTGAAGGGAGGTCGGGACCTGGTGGCCGAGTACCATTGCGATTGCTCTGTAGTGTCTTCGTCCCCCCCCCCCTGATATATAAAAAAGGTTGTCAGGAGCCTAAAGTAGGGGGTTGAGGAGCTGGACCAGCACAGAGAATAACATTAGACCCCAGGAGAGGCAAGGGCTATGACGTGGTTAGCACATCTGCCTTGCAGCACTGGGGTCCATAGTTTACATCCCAGTTCCCCCCACATTCCACAGACATTTGTCCCCGGTATGAGATTCTACAGAGTGTGTACAACATGGCCGCCTCCCCTCCAACCTGACGATCACTCTGAGCCGCAAGCAGAGAAGATCTGTAGAGTGATCCATTCACAACAAGAAGAGTCACATCTCCCAGCAAGTTCAACATCACATCACAAGAGAAGAGAAATGGCTTTTTGGAAAGGAAAAACTGAAAATAAAAAATGTAAAATCCTAGAAGTGTCCGAGCTTTTCTCTGCCATGTGATCAGGTGGTGACAGGGTCTCTTTATGTTCTGTATACAGCGGGGGAAGGGTTAGAAGTTGTATGGGGGAGGTGATGCTGTCTGGGGCCCCATTGAGATTTCCCCTCACTTCTGTTCTTGGAGTTTCCCCTAATGTCAGAGCATGAGCAGGGGTCACCAGCACAGGAAGTGAGTGCAAACCTCCCCAATGGGGACACAGCCGGAAAAAAACACACCTGACAGAGGATCTGACTCCTCCACACTTAGGGTTGCCACCTCATCCCTTTTAGGCTGGGTTCACACTGGTACGACACGACAGTCATACAACTTTCATCCTACTTTGCTCTGCGACATCAGTCCTACATTGATCTTACATTGGTCCGACATCCATCCGACTTTCATGAACAGGATACTACTTTGATCCGACTTTCTGCTAGTCTGACTTGTCCTTTGACCAATCAAAACAATCCCAGTGTGAGATAAATTCCTTTTACTGCTCCTGTAAGCACCATGTCGGATGTCAAAAGTCAGATGGTTAGGACAAGGATCCTACTTTAATCCGACTTCAATGATAGTCAATGGGCTGAAGTCAGATCAAAGTCGGACCAAAGTAGTGCAGGGAGCATTTTCAAAGTCGGACCGACTTGTGTCGGACCAGTTAAGACGGCTCCCATAGGGAAACATTGATTTTCACACGTCATGCGACATGAGCTCCCAATGTCGGAGCGTTTGTCGGACCAGTGTGAACCTAGCCTAAAACTGAACACATATTAATTACACGGGTTCTGTGGCTGATTATGGTGGTAATTAAACTCACTTGGTGCCTTATCTGCATTAAATTAGCCTCAGAACCTGTGATATTCATATGTGTTCAGGTTTAAAGGGATGAGGTGGCAACCCCTACCCATACTCCATACATTACAATGGAGTAGAGGTTGGGGGTCAGAGATAGGGTTGCCACATGTACGGGATTCTCCCGGACAGTCCGGGTTCTGAATCATCTGCCCGGTTTTCAGACTCTCTGAAACCCGGACAGACCATTCCTCAGGCAGGGGGAGCCCCATTAGCATATTTGTCACTGTGGAGACAGCAGCAGTTTCATTGCTTCTCCATGAATACAATGTGCTGGTGTGTTTGTTAGAATCTAAAGCTCATTCCTGTCTCCCCCCTCCAGGCTCTTGCAGGGTCTCTGTTATCAGTGACTTAACTTCCCCCCCCCCCCTCCGATCACTAGTGCGGTGTGCTTAGAGAACCCGGGAGGCAGAGCTGAGGAGGAGATCATGTCGGGAGGAGTAGATAATGTCGGGCTGGCGCTGCTCACACTGCATGCAGGGAAGAGGTGAGCTGAGAGTTTTTGTCCGAGTCTCCTGGAGTGGAAAGCTGACAGGATTTGTTTTGCAAGAGTTGCTGTGAAGGGTTAAGGTGACAGGATGATCAGAAATGTGTGTGACCCATATCTTCCTCCAAGCCTCACACATCTGTCTATACAAACATCCCCCATCCTCAGTCCAGATAATGTGCAGTAATTTATGACCATTCATTAACCCTGTGTGTGTGTGTGGAGAGTGTAAACTTCTGATTGTACAGAGCTTGGATAACACAGGGATATATGAATGGTCATCCATTACCTTCACATCATCTGTACATACAGAGTTTTCATTGTTGTAAATACTAGTGGATGAGTACAATAGCTTTTGTTTTTATATACATCACTATTTCTCAGCCCCAAACTCCCCCCAGGTCACTTCATACAACCAGCTGGCATCATCCCCTCGGCACTC
The DNA here is from genome assembly GCA_029206835.1 of Rana muscosa. NCBI lineage: Eukaryota > Metazoa > Chordata > Amphibia > Anura > Ranidae > Rana > Rana muscosa. Next base: position 159,320,373 of record CM055119.1, on the reverse strand, counting down.
CTCTCCTGTACACAGTACCCCCACCAGCCCCTCGGCACCCTTCTCCTGTACACAGTACCCCCACCACCCCTCTCCTGTAAACAGTACCCCCACCACCCCTCTCCTGTACACAGTACCCCCACCACCCCTCTCCTGTACACAGTACCCCCACCACCCCTCTCCTGTACATACTACCCCCACCACCCCTCTCCTGTACACACTACCCCCACCACCCCTCTCCTGTACACACTACCCCACCACCCCTCTCCTGTACACACTACCCCCACCACCCCTCTCCTGTACACACTACCCCCACCACCCCTCTCCTGTACACACTACCCCCACCACCCCTCTCCTGTACACACTACCCCCACCACCCCCTCGGCACTCCTCTCCTGTACATACTACCCCCACCATCCCCTCGGCACTCCTCTCCTGTACATACTACCCTCATCATACCCACCACACGCCTTCTGCCACTCTGCATGTTGCAGAGCTCGGGGGTCTCTAATCTTCAGCCTTCCACATTAATGTTGGCTCCCATGAGACAGCCATCTTTAAACCTGGGGGACCTATGATCTTCAATTGCCCAGAGGCCCAATGAGTTATCAGTCCACCCCTGGCCCAGACTGTGGCTACTAGGGATGAGCTCCGGCGTGGTCGTATTGAACACATGCAGAGCATGTCAGGAAGTCGGCACCGCGCTGCGCTAATCACAGCCAGGGAGACATTTCCCAATGTCTGCAGCCAAATATCAGGAAATGTCTCCCTGCCTGTGATTAGCGCAGCGCGGTGCCGACTTCCTGGCAGGTTCTGCACGTGTTCAATGCGAACACGCCGGAGCTCATCCCTAGTGGCTACCCAGCAGGGTTGCTCACTGCAATTGTAGGCAAAGAGTGTCAACTTTGTTGACTCTGATGTAAAGGGGACTCTTGTGATTAACTCCATATGATTAGATATGTTATTTAAATCACAAAATATATGTATAGTGTATGCTACATAAATACATAAAAACTGTCTTGCATTTTACAGAGGTAATGAATTTAATGTACTACTGAGAAAAAAAAAATTGCCGTGCGCTGCTTATGTGTTCGGGTTTGGCTTGAAGAAAAGGTGGCAACCCTAGTCAGAGATCATACCATGGGAACTCTGTGATTCCTATCAGTCTGCAGGATTCTTCCTCCTGTGTGTAGAAGAAGGCGGTGCGAGCCGAGGACCACCTGTTCTCCATGGGGAACTAATAGTCCCAGCACACCCTGCCAGCTGCTTGTAGTCTCCCCCTCCCCCCCATGGCCATGCAGCCTTCCTCAGTCCCGGGCAGGACAATGTCCCCTCTCCCCATCCTCCACTCACCTCCATCCCACACAGAACACAACCTTTTTTCCTGTGTATAGATAGGCTGAACGCTCCATTCCTGTACCGGAAACAGCAGAATAGTACAACACACCAACTTCCTGTGTGCTCTGAAAACTCTCCCCCCTTGTTGAAAGGAAGCTGAAGACATACCATGTGACCAGGGGCGAATGGCGCTGTTCCCAAAGTACCATGTGACCAGGGGGGTGTGGTGTTGGTTTTCTAGAACGCCATCTTAAGTTCTGGCGAGGAGCAATAGATTCCAATTATCTGTGTGTGACAGTAAGGGCAGAGTGGAGGAGGGGCTGCTGGTTCAGATGACAGATGTCCTCCTCACTGACTGCACTCCTTGGATTCACACCAATGAATAGGAATAATCATTCTACATAGAAGTTTCTCATGACTCTATGGGCAACTCTAGTACCTCCGTGTAAAGTGTTAGGCCTGATTCACACCTAGGCATTTTTAGTGCATTTTGCAGATTTGCACTACAGTCCATTTTACATGGTTTCCTATGGAACGCGTTCTGTAGTGCAAATCTGCAAAATGCAAAAAGCACTAAAAATGCCATAGGTGTGAATCAGGCCTTAAGCCTCGTACACACGATCAGATTGTTGGCAGGGGATTGTCTGTAGACAGACTGTTGTCCTAAAATATGACCGTTAGGACGCTCCTTCTGACAGTTGTTGTCCAACTTTCAGCCAACAAATGTTGGATGACAGGCTAGTAAATTTTTTGACGTCAGATTTTCATATGGTCACTACACAAATCCGTCACACAAAAGTCGAAAGTACAAACACGCATGCTCGGAATCAATGCTCGCCAAACACAAAAGCAGAAGGGGCCCAAAAGGGTGGCGCACAAGAGCTGAAATTCCTTGTAGTACGTCACAACATTCGTGTTTGTTGCATGAAAATTGTGTACTGTTAATATGGAAGACAAGATCCCGACACACGCCTTTTGGACAAAAATTAGACGCTCGGTTGGCCAACAATTGGATCGTGTGTACGAGGCTTAAGGCTCCGTTCACACTGGTGAGATGACAGACATTGCATGTGATTCACACCGCATTGCTGTGCAGATCACATGCGATGTCTGTGCGATGTGTTTTCAGCTATACAAATTGTATGACTGAAATCACACCACATTCACACCAAAATGGTACAGGACACTTTTTTTGGTCCGCCCTGGAATTGGATCGCATGGGGTGTTCACACTTATGCAATCCGATTCCTCACCATTTCACAGTTAGCACTGCGATTGGGGTTGCCACCTCATCCCTTTAAACCTGAAGACATATGAATTACACAGGTTCTGAGGCTAATTGAATGCAGATAAGGCACCAATTATATGTGTTCGGGTTTAAAGGGATGAGGGGGCAACCCTAAAGTCTCGTACACACGATCGGATTATCCAACGGGAATTATGTGATGGCAGGCTGTCGTCGGATAATCCGACCCTTTGTACGCTCCATTGGACAATTGTTGTCGAATTTTCCGCCAACAAATGTGAAATGGCATGCTTTTTAAATTGTCTGCCAACAATTGTGTGTTGTCGGATTATACAATCGTGTGTACACAAGTCCATCGGACAAAACTCCAAAGTACAAACACGCATGCTCAGAAGCAATGCTAACCATAACACAACATTATAAGTTGCCCAAAAGGTGGCGCTAAAGAGCTGAAAAACCACATAGTTTTGCGTTTGTTGGCCAACAATTCTTTGCCGTTTGTATGCAAGACAAATTCCTGGCCAGCGCCCTTCGGACAAAAGCCCTACGCTTTGTCCGCAGAAAATCCGATCGCGTGTACGAGGCTTAAGGCTGCTTTCACACTGAGACTGCAGGAGAGCTGCTTTACAGGCACTATTTTTAGCCCAAAAAGCACCTGAAAAACACCCCAGTGTGAAAGAGGTCTAACTGCGATCCGATCTGGGGGTGTCATTACCTTTACATTACTACCCCCAAGGGTTGGCAGACCTCAGTGTGCACCACTGCGATTCAGGTGCGATGCGGGAACCAGTGGGAACCGAGCCTAAAACATTTTTGAGTTTATTTACTAAAGCAGGAGAGTGCAAAATCAGGCTCAATTCTGCATAATAACCAATCAGCTTCCAGGTTTTATTGAACTTAATTGAACAAGCTGAAGTTAGAAGCCCATTGGCTCCCATGCAGAGCTGCACCAGTTTTAGTAAATCTTCCCCCATGTGTGTTATGTTTCCTTTCCCCCTCCGCCATATTGATCAGAACTTCGTGGGGACCGTGTCTGCACACAATGCTTCCCATCTATGACTAGTTGGATCACAGATCCCCAATCCAGAAGTTATGGTACCCCCAGAATTCTGCTCCCCACCTGTATTCTTGGTAGTGATCTCTCCTCGCTCTCTCCCCACCCCCATTCATACCATCTGCAGTGTCTTCCATTAATCTGTACAGATCACAGGCTCACCACTGGGACAAATAAAACAACCTGCCTCATGTCACCATCGGTCACGTAGAAATAAATGAAATTAAATAAAAATGGTAAACCATGTTTTGTGATGTAACAAGGCGAGGCACCGCCTCCACAATGGCCACCACCTCTATGAAAATATGGCTCGGTTTAGCGTGCTGCTGGTGTGAATGAGCCCTAAACATAGTTCAGCCGTCCCCTTCCTCAGCCCTTTTTTATGGCAGATTGAAGGGGACAACCCTGGTGGGATGTGACAAAATACACATACAGGATCTTCTGGGGTAGAAATCTGAACTCCAGGTAGGTAAAGACACAGATTACTGCCCCTCTTTAGGCCCCTTTCACACTGAGGCGTTGAAAAAACGCTCAAAAATTATGGGATTTTGTACCTCTATTTTACCGTGATTTTACCGCGTTTGTGGTAAAAATAGCACTAACGCATATGCGGTTTTACCCCATTTTTACCGCGTTCGCGCAAAAAATAGCGCGAACGCGGTAAAAACGCAAACGCGTTAGCGCTATTTTTTAAAATAACGCTTATGCCTATGCGTTTTTACTGCGGTTCTCATTCATTTCAATGGGGATAGGCGTTTTTACAGCGCTATTTTATGCACCCTAAGGCCCCTTTCACACTGAGGCGTTGAAAAAACGCTAAAAAATCATGAGTTTTTTTACCACGATTTTACCGCGTTCGCGGTAAAAATAGCGCTAACGCATATGCGTTTTTACCGCGTTTTTGCGGTAAAAGGATTATTTGGTATCCCACAATCCTCCACTCTACTGCGGTCATGTGACCTTCTGGGTGGTTTTTACCGCGTTTTTACCGCGTTTTTACAGCGGTACTCATTCATTTCAATGGGGATAGTTTTTTTACCGCGTTTTTACAGCGCTATTTTATGCGCCCCAAAGATGCTCCAAAGAAGCTGTTTGCAGAATTTTTTCCAACGCACAGCCAGAAAAACGCCTCAGTGTGAAAGCCCTCAGGGCTTTCACATTGAGAATGCTGGGGCAGGATTATTTCAGGCATCTTTACAGCGCTATTTTTAATGCGAAAACGCGGTAAAAACGCCTCAGTGTGAAAGGGGCCTAAAGTTGCTCTAAAAAAGCGGTTTGCAGGATTTTTTCCAACGCCCAGCCAGCATAACGCCTCAGTGTGAAAGCCCTCAGGGCTTTCACATTGAGAATGCTGGGGCAGGATTATTTCAGGCGTTATTACAGCGCTATTTTTAGCGCGAAAACGCTGTAAAAACGCCTCAGTGTGAAAGGGGCCTTGGTCTTGGTTTCTTCCTTTTATTTTAACCCAGTAACTCGGGTCGTAGTTTTCAATGAACTACCACAACGCTGTGAGCACCTTTATTTTTCCGGTCAGCATTTAATCGGCTTCCTCACAGGAATGGCTATACACCGACAGGTCTGCAGGAGACCTGCATGGCATCAGCGACTTGCTGATCACTTGTGCAATGCTTCACAGGTTCCTGCAACAAAAAATAATAAATGCACATTTTTTTACCTGTGTTGTGAGATCTAAATGAATAAATAGTAGCGCTATGTTTATAAAATATATAAACAAAAACTAAAAACTATAACACTACGTGAAAAATAAATAAATACCACTGAGTGAATATATAAAACACAAAATATTATAAACACATAATATTATTATTGTGACAAAAAAGTTGCTCAAAAGTCCATCAAATTCATAATTCATTATAGACTATAAAGGTGATGCTGTTATGCCGTGCAGCCAATCCCAATGATTAAGTCCTAGTGACGAAACATGTCTGGACGTGGTCTGCACGGCAAGCACCTGTGACTCCTGACGTTCCATACCACCGGCTGTTTAAACGTACACCGGATAGAGCAGCGAGTGAGCGAGCAGAGGGTGAGATCTGAAGCAGCTTTTTGGGTCCGCCGTGACCGCAATTCACAGCACACCACTGCAAAATCTTTACCTGATGTGCTTGTTCCTGTGTGTGATTTTGTAGTGCAGTTTTTTACTTTGAAGTGATGTAAGTGCAATGGTTGAAGAGTTTGCTGCTATTTTTAATAAAATTGGTTTTACTTACTTCACCATTGGAAGCACTTTTTCATTTTACATGTGGAATTCATGATTGGATGAGCACCGGTGGAGCAAGTCTATTAACCCTGGTGGGTTCACTAAGCTATTCTGCCAAGCATGAGAGTGCAAGGCATATATTTTTGGTGAGTTTATTTCTTATGGGAGAGGAATCACGAATGGTGTGGTGGAAGTTACAGTTTAAGTTTATTTAAGGAAGATTTCATTTAATCACTTGGATATACACAATCACTTAAAGTGGTTGTAAACCCTGCTGTGCTTTTCTTTTTTTTTTTTATACTACCTGCAAAACAAATGACATAATGAGCTAGTATGCATAGCATACTAGCTCATTATGAATCACTTACCTGAGATCGAAGCCCCCGCAGTGGTGCTCAGACACCTCCGTCGCCGCCACCATCTTGCTCCCCTCTGCCTTCCGTGTATCACCGCTCCGGCGCTGTGATTGGCCCCAGAGTGGCGATGACATCACACGCATGCGCGCTCGGGCCAGCTAACTCCATTCAGAAATTCGGCTACTAAGCCGGCCCGCTAGTGCGCATGCGCGTGACATCAGCGGCGCCGGTTTTAAATGCAAATATCTCCTTAACCGTGTAGGTTAAGGAGATATTTCATGCACCTACAGGTAAGCCTAATATAGGCTTACCTGTAGGTGTTTGTTTACAAAGTGGGTTTACAACCACTTTAATGGACTTGAACTTTTTTTGATTTGCTTAATATTCACACTAATGTTTGATGGACTTTTGAGCAACTTTTTTGTCACAATAATAATATTATGTGTTTATAATATTTTGTGTTTTATATATTCACTTAGTGGTATTTATTTATTTTTCACGTAGTGCAGGGGTCTCCAAACATTCTAAACAAAGGGCCGGTTTATTGACCTTCAGACTCTAGGAGGGCCGGACTTTGGCCAGCGGGAGTGGAAATTTTCCTGGCATTAGTGGTAGTAAACATCTGGCAATAATGGGAAGAATAGTGCCCCATCATTGGTATCATAGGGAGGAATAGTGCTCCATTAGTGGTGTCAGTGGGAGAAATGGTGTCAGTTGGCAGAATAGTGTCTGGTATCAGTGGAATGGATAGTGCCCCAAGGGCTGGATGAAGGCAAGCAAAGGGCAGCATCCGGCCCTCGGGCCACAGTTTGGAGACCTCTGACGTAGTGTTATAGTTTTTGTTTATATATTTTATAAACATAGCGCTACTATTTATTCATTTAGATGACACAACACATGCTTCATTTTTCTAAGTAGCAGCTTTAGGCACACATATTCTTTGTGCGCAGTGGTGGTTTGAGACATTTTTTTGGGGCGCTATTTTTTTCTCACCTATTGTTATACATTTTTTTACCGGCAAAAAATTAGCATTTTTTTTTGGGGGTAAAAGGTGAACTTATCCTTTAAGAGTGGAACTAAAGGCAAAGATGCCTTAGTTCCAAACATCTGACACCTGCAAGGTCTCGATTGCACCAGTATCTTCTCACTGACTTTTTAGCAGTGTCAGTCTTCCGCCATCTTGATTGGCCAGCGCAGGAAGATGTCACTCCCTTGAATGCGCATGAGTGCAGTAATCCCGCAACACGGGCAGTGTGCCAAAATGTAGACTGAGATGAGCATGTGCAGCTCAGTGTCAATTCTACAGGGGATTGAGAACAGGCAGGCAAGTGTATTTTATTCCATAAAATGTTGCAGGGACCTATGTAGAGGAAGGGGCATTTCGACTTACCTGTAAATCCCATATCTTGGAATACAGCACAGGACAGACACAAAACAGGTTTACTAAACACAAATAGAATGTGCCGTTTGCAAGTGCAGTTGCTCCACAGTTTTGTAAATGAGATGATGATTCACTGTGTAAAGAATACCAAAACGCATGCAAGGAAAATAAAGCATTTTTGCTTGCACGTGATTGGATGATTAAAGTCAGCAGAACTTCCCCTAATTTACTAAGCTCTAATAACAGCAATTGCACTTGCAAAGTGCACAGTCTATTTGCCTTTAGTAAATCAACCCCAAAGCATTCATAGACCCTGGGTTATAGGCGTGTACAGTCAGGTGATTGGACACTGGAAAAGCTTTGCTGGGCATGTCCCCCCTGGGCACATTCCTATAATGCCACCCCACACTGAGCTTTTTCTTAACAAGTGATGCAGAGACACCAAGGAATAGAAGAGAGGGTGGCCTGCGTTCTGTTCTCTAAAATATGGAATTTACAGGCGAGTCAGAATTCTTCTCATCTTAATCAGAGTACAGGACACAGGCCCAGTATCCATAGACCTTGGGATGCCCCCAACCAATAAATAGAGGGGTTGGCAACAAAGCAAACAACTGGGTCCGCAGACCAAACAAAACAATTAAGATTCACGAGTGTAGCTGAAAAGAACCCAGAGGCCGAAGGCTGCATACAGAGGCCTGGACTTCTACTTGGAATAACCAGGAGAAAGCATGACCCGGAGATAGGGTGGCAGCCTTACAAAGCTGGGCAACAGATGCTTGATGTCAGAAACGCCAACAGATCTGGTGGAGTAAACATATAGGGGTATTGGAGGTACCAGAGTAAGGTGACCAGATTTTTAAAATGAAATCCGGGGACATTTTTTTTTTTTACTAGTAATGGCGGCAATCAGCGACTCTCTGCCCGTCGCTGCCCGCCTCACAGCCTCTCAAGTCTCACTCTCCGGGCCCCGGCTACTACTACTGGGTGGGGAGCAGAGGAAGATCACTCCCCACCAGGGAAGGCAAGGAGATAGGCAGGCGGCTGGCCGGGACTTGAGCCAAGGCAGAAGAACATGCGAGCGGAGCTGAATGGGCATGCACCCGAAACTGAAGAAATGTTCCCTCCGCTCCGACCAGCACATGATCATCAGAAAGGGGCACAGATAATGGAAAAAATACACCCCCTAAGCTAGTAGGAGCGGCGGAGTGGGGGGGTGTAATTCAGGATTTTTTTATTAATTCTGCACTGACTGTCTTTGAAATTGCCCCAGCCCCTGTTCAAATCCAATTCGGGGACAAAACCGGGGACAGACTTGGTCCGGGGACAGTGTCCTCAATCCGGGGTCTGGTCACCCTCTATCAGAGTGCTGTAATGAGGACTGATTTTTCCAGACATCTTGAATAAAAAGATCTAACAAGGGAAAACATAACCAAAAGATTCTGGAACAGAGTTGGTAAGGTCAAAACCTGTCCCTTAAGACAGCGGTCCCCAAACCTTTTTGGCACCAGGGACCAGTTTCGTGGGCAGTCAATTATTCCAGGGACTAGGGGTGGGGGTGCTGGAGGGGATTAAAGCAGTCCCAGTGTCCTCCGTTCCCCTTCCCATTACATTAATGTAACAGGGACTGCACTGTAAAGGGGCACTGTGATGATTTCAGTGTCCCTTTACAGTGTAGTCCCCTTTATATCACAGTGCCTCTTTACATTACAGTGCCCCTTGCAGTAATGCCCCCCACCTATCCTCACACACTGCCTCAGTCAATGCCATTCCTCAGGCCATCTGACATGTTTCGCCCCACCCATCGGGGCTTAATCATAGGGGTCACCCCTATAATTAAGCCCCGGTGGGGGGGGGGGTGAAACATGTCAGAGGGCATGGCCTGAGGAGCGGCATTAACTGAGGCTTTCACATGTACACATCTATACTAGGATTGGCTAAGGTGAGCAGTGGTTTTAAGTTAAAATATTCATTGCTCTTTGGATGAGTTTTTACGTGGTCATCCCTACTATCCTGAGTGCCACTGGGGCGGCCCCACCAAGTACTTATGACCTTATTATTTTTTTATCAGGTTATGAGTAAAGTTCCACTTTACATATGTGCGACTGCAGCTCACAGCATGGGGTCCGGTGCGTCCCAGATTCAGATCTGAATTTGCACTTGAATTGGACCAGAAGACGCATAGTACCCTTCTTCAATGCGGACCATGGCCGCCCCAAAGCTGTGTTAACTGGCTCCATTGAGGGCCGGTCACACTCTCCCATCATGCGAATTGGATGCAGCGAAACCGCATCCAATTCGCATATCTGTGAACCCAGCCTAAAAGGTGCTACCAGGCCGGGATGTGTATATAAATTTTGCATACATAACTGAATACATATAATAAATGTGGGTTTGGGCACTGGGATTTTACATATCAGATTCTACATGGCAGTGAAACACTTTTCTTCTTAGGGCTCCAGCACATGGGCGTATTGTAAGACGTATGGCTGTGTACAGTGTAAATTATGCCAGTATTTTCAGCGCCCAGGAACCACATCTACCACGTAATTCTGCCCATAGAAGCGTATTACAGAATGTGCCACACTTGCGAAAATCTATCCATATGCATGTAAGCGCAGGTATCGGCATTATGTGCGTATACCCATCTACAGCCTATTCTGGAATACATTTCTATATGCAGATCAACAGGATAGATGTGGCTCCCGTGCTCCGCAGATACAAACATATTTTTGGGCTGTACAGCCATATGCCATACAATATACCCGTGTGTGTTAAACCTTAGTAGTAAAGTGGTAGTAAACTGTCACACCACTTATACCTACAGGTAAGCCTATAATAAAGCTTACCTGTAGGAACTGTGAATATCTCCTAAACTCGCACAGTTTAGGAGACATTCAGAGTGTATGCAGCCGGTGAAATCACTGGCACATGCGTTCTGAAGGTCCAGCATACAGTGCCAGACCTTCAGAGTTTTGCCATGAGTGATGTCATCGCGCCCGAGGCCGCAAACCTAGAAGGAAAACCGGGTGAAGATGGAAGCCCTCTTAGCAGTGACAGTGCGGCGCTGGAGGGCTTCGTTTTAAGGCAAGTCCCTCATAATGTGCTAGTATGCGATGCATACTAGCACATAATAACATTACTCCAACTGCGGTTTACTATCACTTTAAAGCCGAACTCCAGCTTTCTGTCACTTTAAGATAGTTCATTTGGATCAATCTGGTCCAAACAAACTAATATCGTCACTAACAACTGCGCCTGCTGTGAGCACTGTATAAAAACTGTATGTAGCATCAGCTCCCACTCCCGGAATAAAATCAAAAATTGTATTTTGATGAGCGAGTACAAGGGTTTTTCTGATTGGCTGAGGTGGAGTTTAGGATTTATCCACCCAGTACTCTCCAACTAGGGTTGCCACCTTTTCTTCAAGTCAAACCCGAACACTTTAGTGGCGCATGCCAATTTTTTTTGTAGTATACACTATAGGATTTAAAAATTATTGGGACACCTTAGGGTGACACTTCTCAGGCCCAGCGGCGCCCCCACAATCCCGGACATGACTACAGCTGCAGATAGTGAGAGTAGGGTGGGGACAGGGGCAGGTTCTGCCCCGGCCGGTATGCTGGTATGTGAGTGAACAGGGCAGAGGGACAGTGTGTAGAGACTGTGCACGGGGGGTGCCTTTGCAGTGAGCAGCCCATGTTGTAAAGGGAGAAGGGAGGATTCTGTACATTATACTGATCACTTCCAGTCATCCCCATCCCTCTGCAACAAACCGACTCTCCTGGAAGCCTGCATAGAGGGAGCCACAGTCTGGTCTGAATGTGTCTGGGTTTCAGGTGGGCTGACACATGATTCAAAACCCGGACTGTCCGGGTGAATCCCAGACAGGTGGCATCCCTAACTCCAACTCCAGCCAATCAGAGGAAGCCTACTCATGCAGATAATACAAAGCTTCCTGATAATTGCTAAGCAGCGCTTATCCCAATCCTATTTTTATCCAAGAGCAGGATATGAAGTTCCTGTCCAGCTGCCAGAACACAGTGCTGTATACAGAAATATAGCCGAGGCTACATACAGTCAATACAGCGCTCACAGCCGACGCACCTGCTCATGTAGGTAATCGTTATTTTGAACCAGCTTGGTCCAAACAAACTATTTTAAAGTGACAGTTAGATGGAATTTGGCTTTAATTTTTTTTTGCAGCATCAGACTTGCATTATAGATAAATAACCCAATAATAATAACCCAACACAATAATTGTTATTTTCAGCTATAAAACATACAAAAAAGTAATAATAAAAAAAATCAAATTTCTTCATATTAGGCCAAAATGTATTCTGCTACATGTCTTTGGTTATATAAAAAAAAAAAAAAACACACAACACAATACGTGTATATTAATTGGTTTGTGTAAAAGTTATAGCGTCTGGCATAGATACTGGAATTTTTATACTAGTAATGGCACTGATCAGTGACTTATAGTGAGACTGTGATAGTGCGGCGGACAATCTGACACTGGCCGGGGGGGTACACTAACTGGCTGACATAAATAGTGACACGAATACAGTGATATTATACACCGTCACTGTACTAATGACACTGGCTGGGAAGGGGTTAACATCTAGGGGTGATGAAGAGGTTAAATATATGCCTAACAGTGTAATGTTTGTGTGATGTGGTGCTTTTACTACTAGATCTAGCTGTTTCTTTCCCCAATAATTAAAAAAAACAAAAAAACAGCAAGATCACCTATCAGTATTTGGAGCTCTGTGTTTACATCACAGAGCTCACTTCTCTGAATGTCGGAGCCAATCATTGGCCGGCACCCACCTATTGGCTTGTGCTGTGACTAATCGCAGAACTGCTGGGGCAGCTGGAGTGTGTAAGCGTGCCCCCTACCCAGAAGTGCTGGATCATAATTCAGATACATGAGCCAGCGCAGAGATGTCGCTTTGCCGCCATACATTTAAGTTAGGTGGTTAAAGTGGATTTTCAAATGAAATTGGAGGATTCCTCTTTCCAGGGTTCTGTGTTTTTAACCATTTCTTAGGCACTGCACTTAAAAAATCTGTACCAATTATTATTTGCTATAACGATCCTTATTTTCAGAACAGAGAGAGCCTAAAATAACAGACATACAGCTGATAACTATTGTTATGGGAAATGACCTGCTTTGTACTGTAGTTTACTGAAATGATCCGTAATATTTCATCTACAGCTGCTCACCTGTACCTATCAGTGGCGGCGCAGCGCCGCCCCCTCTCTCCTGCACCCGTCAATCTCCAATAGATAGATTCATGCAATGCATGAATCTATCTATTGTCCTCGCTGCCGCCCACTATTCAGGTGTCCGGCCCCCTGTTGAGCGCCGGCCATCTGAATTACAGCGGCGGGTGTGTTTTGGAAGTGCCTGATTAGAGCCATAGGCTCTAATAGGCTTCCAAATTGTTAAACAGCAGGCGCACTGCTGTGCGTTCCCTGTTTAAACGGTGCTGTGTTAAGGAATCGCTTTCCTAACACTAACCCGCCTCTCAGCCAATCAGGTCCTGATTGGCTGAAGCGACAGGCACTGTGATTGGACACCCATCAGGCGTCCAATCATAGCAGAGATGACATCGAGGACGGGAGAAGACATCGAGGACTCGGAGGGAGCGTGGAGGATGGCGCTGACCTGAGAAAGGTATGTTTGAGGCAATTGATGGGGCACACTGGCGGCAATTGATGGGGCACACTGGCGGCAATTGATTTTATTTTTTTTTCAGTTTGTTTGCGTCCCCCCCTGAAAATTTTGAGCACCAGCCGCCACTGGTACCCACACTTCTGTCACATTAGGATGAGTGATTGTGTTTGTACAGCCGCTGCGTCCTCATAGGCTTAAATGGACGACCTGCACATAGCAGCTGCTGGCTAGGGAGGTGAAAACAAATGGCCCGTCCCCCGTGTACAGGACTCAGCGTCTGTGAATGAGGCCTTAGTAATCTTTTTTTTATTATTTTGTAACTGTAAGGGACAGTCTTGGCTCTGATCACAATTTAGAATTCTTCCTTTGATCACTGAAGACTTTATTGCAACTCTGACCTCATCCATGAAAAAAAAGAAAACAGCCCAAATCTCTCTGTTCATATCACTGTGTATTAGTATCAGAATAAAATTGTTCTTACTAATTCTATGCCGACCACTATGTAGGCAATAGATGAAAATTGTTCAGGTATATTAAAGTGGACAAATCAATGTTTATTTTTTTTTCAAAATAAATTCCTGACCCAAGAATTTATTTTTATTTTCTCTGTTAAAAAAAAAAAAAAGCACTCATTCCTTTAGCTGCAGTGTTATGCTGGTCATACACTAGAAGATTTTCGGTGAAAATTCTCCTCAGTACATTTTATGAGTTGACAAATGTACAAAAGTAACAGAAAAAAAAAAAAAAAGTTGTTTGCTTTTGTAACAGCACCCCTAATATGAAAGGGGTTAACGCCGTCTAAGACCTTCCCTCTCCTGGACACACATTCGCTACCGATCCTCCACAGTCAGGCGACCGCTTCCCATAGGAATAATCCTTCCAAAGAACGAGACAACGCTCTGTATCTTTCCAGAATAGATTGACACTTTATTGCAAAAATAATACAACTTTTATACACACAGAGAGAAGCTTCTGACCCTCCTCCCATAATACCCCTCTGACCAGACCCAATTTACATGAGCCAATTAGCTACAGCTGCTGACTCAGACACATGACCTTTCTGTCTTCCAATACACATCTCTTAGACAACAAGTTAGCTAATCCCTTTCTAGTTTGAATGATGGAAGGTCTTAGACGGCGTTAACCCCTTTCATATTAGGGGTGCTGTTACAGCTTTTAACTTTCAATATTTTTATTATTCAAGTAACAAGACAATGTCTTAGAACAGGGGTGCCCAACCTTTTGAAGCAGGAGGGCCACTTAAGCGACTTGGTAACTGGTCGTGGGCCACAATGAGCGGAGCGGGCGGATAGCAGGTTTGTGTCCACTCTGCATATGCAGAGTGGACACGGACACGAACACAGCCCACCATAATTATTTTTTTTTGTGGATTGGATTAGATTGGAGGTAGGACACAAGTCGGTTTACATCTGCCACTCCTTAGAGGTGAATGGAGTCGGACAGACCGTGTGAAAGGGGCCATGTCTGCTTTCACACTGATGTGCTGTGGTTTACCTGCACTGCGGGTGCAACGCAGTGTACCCTTGGCTTTTCTGCACCGTGCAATAGACTTCTATTATATTCTGCAGGTTTGGTGCACTTTCAGAAAGCTCACTAAACTCGCAGGTAATAACAGAAGTCTATGGCTCAGTGCAGGTAACGTGCAGGTAACCCACAGATGCACTGCATCTGCGGATCAGTTTGAAAGCAGCCCAGTAACCACTGCAGAACAGATATGCCCATATATACACTGTGATTTTAGTAATAAACTGACCTTTAATAACAGTATTCTATTCCATCTCAGAGCAGGAGGTCGTGGGCCACATCAGAGGGCTTTGCGAGCCACATGTGGCCCCAGGGCCACTGGTTAGGCACCCCTGTCTTAGAAAGTACAAATCAATGAATAAAAGCATATAAAAGCGAAACTGAACATAAGCATCGGAACATCCTTCCATCAAGATATTCATAAATTTAAAGGGGTTGTAAAGGTTCAGGGATTTAAAAAAACAAACAAACATGTCATACTCACCTCCGCTGTGCAGTTGGTTTTGCACAGAGCAGCAACAATCCTCCTCTTCTGGGGTCCCTCAGCGGCGCTCCCGACTCCTCATCAGAGAAGCGCTCTCCTTCGTGGACACCCGTGCGGGCACGCTCCCGTGTCCTGCTTCTGCTTTCTGTGTCAA
Source organism: Rana muscosa (assembly GCA_029206835.1). Classification (NCBI taxonomy): domain Eukaryota; kingdom Metazoa; phylum Chordata; class Amphibia; order Anura; family Ranidae; genus Rana; species Rana muscosa. The sequence goes on along the minus strand of CM055119.1, from coordinate 159,304,935 downwards.
TAGATGCAGGACTCAGCCCCGCCCGTGTCATTGAATTTGATTGACAGCAGTGCGAGCCAATGGCTGCGCTGCTATCAATCTATCCAATCAGGACACGAGACACCGGCCGAAGCAGGTGTGCTCATTCCCGAGGGTTTACAACCCCTTTAACACCTCAGAACATGACACAGGGATCTCGCTATAAAATATACTTGGTGGAAATACAAGTGAGGTTGACAAAACGAAATAACATAGAAGGAAACAAATCGTTAGTAGCAAGGTCATAAAATAGATTTCCGATTCGTTAGGAACTATCTATATAGAATCCCAATGAGCCACTTTGACCTGTAGTACTGAGAATAGTTATGCCACAGATAAAAGGTATTGCGTAGGAAACAATGGGAGGGGGAGGGGAAGGGAATGACCAGTAAAAAAAAAAAAGAAAAAAAAAAGGGGGGGTTCAGGGGGACCCTTGTGTCTCTTCCATGTTCAGGAGAGGGAAGTTTAACCTAAACACTGCTAAAAGCCTAAGAGTACATTGACACACGGGCTTTTATGGAGTTCAGTTTAGGAGCTTTGGCAAAAATAAAATGCCAAAAGCTCATAAACTCAAGTTTAGGAGCTGCCAGTGTACCTGAAGCCTAAATCAGCACCTTGATGTCCTCACAAACACAGAGACATTTTCTTATAAAATAAACTTTAATGTTTTCTTGTATGTACATGAACAGCACAATAGTCTTCAAAAGCATTGGTCCCCAACCTCAGTCCTCAAGTACCCCCAAACAGGCCATGTTTTGGGAATTTATCTTACATAAAATAGCTGTCCAATATACCAAGCCATTGACTGATTTAAAGCACATGTGCAAGATAAAAGAAAACCTGCAAACATGGCCTGTTGGGGTTACTTGAGAACCACTGTTCTACAGTATATGCCCCCTACTATCCCCTATCTCATCTCCATTCTCCGGCTTTGGGCTTTCTTGTACCTCCAGGTGGACTGGGAACACTTCCTAGGGGTTGTCGAGATCAAACTTCCAGAATTTCTGTGCCAGCTGCATGTGTTCGCCTACCACGCGTTTTACCTCTTCATGAGAATGGACCTGGGAGAAAACAACGGATGCAATCAAACTATCTTTGAGAAAACATTACCACACATGGAAACTTTAGAAGTACAACTTCACAAGCCAAGAAAATGTAACTCTGCATATTCTGCAAAGAAAAAAATAAAATAATAAAAAGGTTATTTTAAGTGAAAGCCCTCTGTATGAACCCGTTCATGGAAACAAATCTATACCTCCTCTATAGATTATAGGGACATGAAATAATATCCTCATATTTCAATAATAATCCATACACATGCACTCCTTAATGGCCATGTAATCTATTTTACATTAGATCATTTCTTACTGTGTTTTTCCTGTCTCCATGTAACATGCCCTGTAAGATCCCAAACATCTCCTTACCCTCCTCCCTTCCATTTGTTATAAATGAGCAGTGCACGTTAGTTGTGGTCATGTGCACTATTCTATGTATACTACACATCACATCGTCCATAGTAAACCTCGGGAGTGAGGAAGAAATGGTGACTGTGCTCTTACTTGTAGTGGGACCATGGAGAATGTACGTAGCCACCCTCTAACAAAAAGTCATATCACAGCCACAAAATAAATTTGGAGATTTGGGAGGAGGCTGATAGCAATGGAAAGGAGTTTCCAGCCTGGGGGAAAAAAATAAAAATACATTTAAAGTCAGCAGCTACAAATACTGTAGCTGCTGACTTTCAATATAAGGACACTTACCTGTCCAGGGAGCCTGCGATGTCGGCACCCCATGGCTCCGGCATCTTTACTAAGGGAAACAGGAAATTAAACCTCGCAGCTTCACAGCCTGTTTCCTATTGCGCACCCGCGAGTCACACTGTGCTTTCTGAATGGCTCCACTGTATTCTGGGACCCGTGTCTCTCCCACACGCACGGGATGATCGCTTATACTCACGAGTGTTTATCTTTTTATTTCCTTCTTAAAAATTAGATATTTTTGTGACATCGGGATAAAAGTGAAAAAACACGTATTTGCCAGGACGGTAGTATGTCTACTATTGCAAGCTATTAAGCCGCAAGAAATTATAGACTATGATGGCAAATGTCGGAGTAGTCACAAATAACAAATATAATTTTCACGATCACTATTCTTCTTTTTGTACCTCTTGTTTTTATTGTGCTATATATGCTTTTATAATGTTTTTTATATATTGAAATAACTTTTTTATACATTGTAATATTGGTATTGTTTATGGTTTCTTAGTAATTGGGTATAAAAATTGTTTTAACTATATCAGTACAATTTTAGTGTATGAATACACAAACAAATTAATAACATCCAGTTCCGGGGACACAATGACAATTACCAATACATTTATACACTAGTTTGTTGTTTTCGTTAATACACCACAAACATTGTGTATGACACACTCATTGACCTCATCGACATATATTTTTATGTATGGAGACACCGTTTAGTTTGTTTTTTTCTTTCATCACATTTTCAATCCCTCAGTTTTATTCACAATCATTTATCATCCTCATTATTATATTTATGCTTATAATATGTATTAATTTTCACCTATTTTCTTCACATGCATCAGCACTCACATAACCAATTTTTACATTAGCTTTACCTTTCACCATTATTATTAATTTTATTCATTACATCCATACACCACATATTAATTTATTATATTTTTTTGTTCATAATATTTCATACACCCTTATATTTTTACAAAAAATAAATAAAAATTATTTCACTTTATATTTTTTATAATGGACAATTAGCACACACACACTTCACTAGTTCTTTGTCTATTATTACAATTATCACTATTTCTGTTTAGTATATTTACACACCCACACATTAATTCACTACATTTTCAATACATTTTATTTACACACACACACACACACACACGTTCTTTATTTTTGTTTTCACCCAGTTTTATATATTTTTTTTTTTTTTTCACACAACAGACAATCAACACATATACACACTGTAATAGTTAAAACTTTTTCTAATTTTATGTTCATCTTTCAGGCCTGGTTCACACTGGGGCGACAAACGCTCCGACATTGGAAGCTCATGTCGCATGACGTGTGAAAATCAATGTTTCCCTATGGGAGCCGTCTTAACTGGTCTGACACATGTCGGTCCGACTTTGAGAATGCTCCCTGTACTACTTTGGTCCGACTTTGATCCGACTTTAGCCCATTGACTATCATTGAAGTCGGATCAAAGTCGGACCGCAGTCTTGCATGATCCGACTTTGGCATGCGACTTGTGCTGTACTGCTCTTGAGGGGGAACTCCAGGCCAAATTTTAAATAAAAAAACGGCATGGGTTCCCCCTCCAGGAGCATACCAGGCCCTTAGGTCTGGTCTGGATTTGAAGGGGCGCCCCTACGCCGAAAAAACGGCGTGGGGGTCCCCCAAAATCCAAACCAGACCCTTATCCGAGCACGCAACCTGGCAGGCCGCAGGGGAAGAGGGGGGGGGGACGAGAGAGCGGCCCCCTCCCTCCTGAACCGTACCAGGCCGCATGCCCTCAACATGGGGGGTTTGGTGCTCTGGGGCAGGGGGGCGACCTGCGGCCCCCCACTTCAGAGCACCCTGCCCCCATGTTGATGAGGACAGGGCCTCTTCCCGACAACCCTGGCCGTTGGTTGTCGGGGTCTGCGGGCGGGGGGCTTATCGGAATCCGGGAGCCCCCTTCAATAAGGGGGCCCCCCACCCTATGTGATTGAGTATGGGGTACATCGTACCCCTACCCATTCACCTGGTGGAAAAAAATTGCAATAAAAAAACCACACAGCTTTTTAAAGTATTTTATTGCACAGCTCCGGGGGTCTTCTTTTGACTTCGGGGGTCTCCGGTGTCGTCGCCGCGCTCTCCGGTTCTTTCTTCTGCCGGGCCTCCGCTAACTTCTTTTTAGCTCTTCTGCTAACGGAGGCCCGGTCTTCTCCGTCGTCTCGTCTGGCTCTCCGTTGTCCTTCTGCCGGCCCCTCCACTAACTTCTTTAGCTCTTTTGCTAGTGGAGGGGCCGGTCTTCCCGTCGTCGCCGTCGGCGTCTTCTTCCCTCTTCTCCTCCTCGATGTTGACGCGTCGCTTCCTCCCGCTTTAATACTGGCTGTCCGCTCCGCATTAATATAGGCTTCTCATGACGTCACAGTCACATGTTCCGGGGCACATGGCCCCGAAGCATGTGACTGACGTCATGGGAACAGGTGACTGTGACGTCATGAGAAGCCTATATTAATGCGGAGCGGAGCGAACAGCCAGTATTACAGCGGGAGGAAGCGACGCGTCAACATCGAGGAGGAGAAGAGGGCAGAAGACGCCGACGACGGGAAGACCGGCCCCTCCACTAGCAAAAGAGCTAAAGAAGTTAGTGGAGGGGCCAGCAGAAGGACAACGGAGAGCCGGACGAGACGACGGAGAAGACCGGGCCCCGCTAGCAAAAGAGCTAAAAAGAAGTTAGCGGTGGCCCGGCAGAAGAAAGAACTGGAGAGCGCGGTGACGACACCGGAGACCCCCGAAGTCGGAAGAAGACCCCCGGAGCTGTGCAATAAAATACTTTAAAAAGCTGTGTGGTTTTTTTATTGCAATTTTTTTCCACCAGGTGAATGGGTAGGGGTACGATGTACCCCATACTCATTCACATAGGGTGGGGTGGCCGGGATCCGGGGGCCCCTTTATTAAAGAGGGCTCCCGGATTCCGATAAGCCCCCCGCCCGCAGACCCCGACAACCAACGGCCAGGGTTGTCGGGAAGAGGCCCTGTCCTCATCAACATGGGGGCAGGGTGCTCTGAAGTGGGGGGGGCCGCAGGTCGCCCCCTGCCCCAGAGCACCAAACCCCCCATGTTGAGGGCATGCGGCCTGGTACGGTTCAGGAAGGAGGGGGGGCCGCTCTCTCGTCTCCCCCCCTCTTCCCCTGCGGCCTGCCAGGTTGCGTGCTCGGTTAAGAGTCTGGTTTGGATTTTGGGGGGGGGACCCCCACGCCGTTTTTTCGGCGTAGGGGCAGCCCTTCAAATCCAGACCAGACCCAAGGGCCTGGTATGCCTCTGGAGGGGGAACCCATGCCGGTTTTTTATTTAAAATTTGGCCTGGAGTTCCCCCTCAAGATTCATACCAAACAGAGTGCCTGATATTGGCGGGGATCCAAGTCGGATCTCCGTTCATTGAAAGTCGGACATATGGCGGCTTCATGTCGCAGGGCAAAGTCGGATCCAAAGTAGGACAGATGTCGTGTCGCACTAGTGTGAACCCAGCCTCAAGTGTCACATAGATAATAATTATTATATACATGTGATGGGTTTTTATTCACAACACTTTCCAACACTAATTGGTTCCTAATTGGTTCCTAATTTGAGGTCTTGGATCACATGAGTGTATGTCTTTTCTCTCTATATTAGAGGTGTGATGTTTTGTAACATATTAGCTATGATTAAGCACTGACCTTCAGTGTGAAACATGTAAGCTGTTACCCCGGCTATGCTGTGATGATTTTTGGTGTGATTTTCCATTTTTTACAATAAAGGCGACCGTCAAAGGTTTTTTGGAGTGCGGCTGTCCATATTTTTTATTTTCTTCTCTCTCTCCCACACGCAGGTCCTGCTGGAAAATGAAATCAGAATCTCCATAAAGCTGGTCAGCAGAGGGGAGCATGAAGTGCTCTAGAATTTCCTGGTAGAGGGCAGTACTGACTTTTGGACTTGATAAAACCCAGTGGACCAACACCAGCAGATGACATGGCTCCCCAAATCATCACTGACTGTGGAAAATTTTGCATTTCATTTGGAAATCAAGGTCCCAGAGTCTGGAGGAATAGTGAAGAGGCACAGAATCCAAGTTGCATGAGGTCCAGTGTGAAGTTTCCAGAGTCAGTGACGATTTGGGGAGCCATGTCATCTGCTGGTGTTGGTCCACTGTGTTTTATCAAGTCCAAAGTCAGCGCAGCCATCTACCAGGAAATTCTAGAGCACTTCATGCTTCCCTCTGCTGACCAGCTTTATGGAGATGCCAATTTAAATTTGCAGCAGAAGGTTTGCCACCTGCCCACACTGCCAAAAGTACCAATACCTGGTTTATTGATCATGGTATCACTGTGCTTGATTGGCCAGCAAACTCGCCTGACCCAAACCCCATAGAGAACCTGTGGGGTATTTTCAAGAAGATGATGAGACACCAGACCCAACAATGCAGATGAGCTAAAGGCCGCTAACAAAGCAATCTGGGCTTCCATAACACCTCAGCAGTGCCACAGGCTGATCACCTCCATGCCACGCCGGATTGATGCAGTAATTCAAGAAAAAGGAGCCCCGACCAAGTATTGAGTGCATACTATACTGTACATGGACATACATTTCAGTAAGCCAACATTTCTGTATTAAAAATCTTTTTTTTTTGGTCTTATGTAATTATTTACATTTTCTAAAATACAGAATTTTGGGTTTTCACTAGCTGGAAGTAGAGATGGGCTTGGGTGTATTCGTGATCTCACCTGCCCTGCACACGGCTAATCACAGGCTGAGAGACATTTCCCAAACTGTGCAGCTCAGGACCAGAAAATGTCTCACTTCCGGTGATTAGCCGTATGCAGTGTCAGCTTCCTGGAGGGATCGGGCAGGTGGGATCCTGAACATGACCGAGCCCATTCCTAGCTGCAAGCCATAATAATCAAAAGTAAAAAGAAAGAAATGTTAGAAATATATCACTCTGCGTGTAACGCCTCTATATAAAATATGTGTTTCACTGTTTGATTTTAATGACTGAACTAAAACTTTGATTATATTCAAAATTATTTGAAATGCACCTTCGTGTGCGTGTGCACACACACACACAGTATCTCACAAAAGTGAGTACACCCCTCACATTTTTGTAAATATTTTATTATTATATCTTTTCATGTGACAACAAATTACACTTTTCTACAGTGTAAAGTAGTGAGTGTACAGCTTGTATAACAGTGTGATTTTGCTGTCCCCTGAAAATAACTCAACACACAGCCATTAATCTCTAAACCGCTTGCAACACAAGTGAGTACACCCCTAAGTGAAAATGTCCAAATTGGGCCCAATTCGATATTTTCCCCTCCCCCGGTGTCATGTGACTTGTTTGTGTTACAAGGTCTCAGGTGTGAATGGGAGGCAGGTGTGTAAAATTTGGTGTTATCGCTCTCACTCTCATACTGGTCACTAGAAGTTCAACATGGCACCTCATGGCAAAGAATTCTCGGAGGATCTGAAAAAAAGAATTGCTGCTCTACATAAAGATGGCCTAGGCTATAAGAAGATTGCCAAGACTCTGAAACTGAGCTGCAGCACGGTGGCCAAGACCATACAGCGGTTTAACAGGACAGGTTCTTCTCAGAACAGGCCTCGCCATGGTCCACCAAAGAAGTTGAGTGCACGTGCTCAGCGTCATATCCAGAGGTTGTCTTTGGGAAATAGACGTATGAGTGCTGCCAGCATCGCTGCAGAGGTTGAAGGGGTGGGAGGTCAGCCTGTCACTGCTCAGACCATACGCCGCACACTGCATCAAATTGGTCGGCATGGCTGTTGTCCCAGAAGGAAGCCTCTTCTAAAGATGATGCACAAGAAAGCCTGCAAATAGTTTGCTGAAGACAAGCAGACTAAGGACATGGATTACTGGAACCATGTCGTGTGGTCTGATGAGACCAAGATAAACTTATTTGGTTCAGATGGTGACAAGCGTGTGTGGCGGCAACCAGGTGAGGAGTACAAAGACAAGTGTGTCTTGCCTACAGTCAAGCATGGTGGTGGGAGTGTCATGGTCTGGGGCTGCATGAGTGTTGCCGTCACTGGGGAGCTACAATTCATTGAGGGAACCATGAATGCCAACATGTACTGTGACATACTGAAGCAGAGCATGATCCCCTCCCTTCAAAGAGTGGACCGCAGGGCAGTATTCCAACATAACGACCCTAAACACACCTCCAAGATGACCACTGCCTTTCTAAAGAATCTGAGGGTAAAGGTGATGAACTGGCCAAGCAGGTCTCCAGACCTAAACCCTATTGGACATCCGTGGGGCATCCTCAAATGGAAGGTGGAGGAGCGCAAGGTCTCTAACATCCACCAGCTCTGTGATGTCGTCATGGAGGAGTGGAAGAGGACTCCAGTGGCAACCTGTGAAGCTCTGGTGAACTCCATGCGCAAGAGGGTTAAGGCAGTGCTGGAAAAAAATGGTGGCTACACAAAATATTGTCACTTTGGGCCCAATTCGGACATTTTCACTTAGGGGTGTGCTCACTTTTGTTGCCAGCGGTTTAGACATTAAAGCGGAGTTCCACCCTTTTTTTATGTTTATTAAAAGTCAGCAGCTACAAAAAGTGTAGCTGCTGGCTTTTAATAAACATACACTTACCTGCTCCACTGTCCATTCACAGTACGGGCACCCGGCCGTGACAGCTTTCGGCTTCACAGCCGGGCACTCACTGCGCATGCGCGAACGGCGCAGCACTCTGTGAGTGGACAGGCGATCGCCTGGGACCTGTCACATCCCAGGTGATCGCCTACAAGGAGGAGCCGCCACAAGGCGATATGACGTATCGCCAGGGCGGAAGGAGGAAGTGGGACAGGAAGTCCCACTCCTACTGAAGCCCCCACTCCCCCCCCCCAAAAAAAATTACATGCCAAATGTGGCATGTAAGGGGGTGAGGAGTGGAATAAAAAAAATAGGATTTTTATAACAGCTTACCTGTAAAATCCTTTTCTTGGAGTACACCACGGGACACAGAGCTAGTCATTACATAATGGGTTAAGGGTCACCAGCGGTGATTGGACACTGGCACAACCAATGGAAGACAGTTCCCCTCCATATAACCCCTCCCATCAGGGGAGTACCTCAGTTTTGTAGCAAAGCAGTAAGGTTCCCATAAGAAGGGGGGGACCTCTGTGTCCCGTGGTGTACTCCAAGAAAAGGATTTTACAGGTAAGCTGTTATAAAAATCCTACTTTCTTTATCGTACACCACGGGACACAGAGCTAGTCATTACATAATGGGACGTCCCAGAGCAATGCTCATATGAAGGGGGGGAGACACAGATCAAAACAGGCTGCTTGCGGACCAGAAGCCCTATACTGCTGCCTGCAGCACACTTCGCCCAAAGGCGGAATCCTCATGTCCTTTCACATCTATTTGATAGAATTTGGAAAATGTATGAACTGAAGACCAAGTTGCAGCTTTACAGATCTGAGCCATCGAAGCCTGGTGGTGCACTGCCCATGAAGCACCTATCGCCCTGGTAGAGTGCGCCTTAACAGGAAAAGGAGGAGTCCTGTTCTTTAAACCATAAGCTTGAATAATTACTTGTCTAATCCACCTGGAAATGGTGGATTTTGATACCGCTTGGCCCTTCTTGGGCCCATCTGGTAAAATAAACAAAACATCTGTTTTACGTATCTGAGCGGTTGCTTGCAGATACACCTTTACCGCTCTCACTAGATCTAGAGAGTGTAATAATTTTTCCCCCGCCGTCCGCTGGTTTGGAAAAAAGGAAGGCAGAACAATGTCTTGATTCAAGTGAAAAGCCGACACCACCTTAGGTAGAAAAGCCGGATGGGGTCGTAGTACGATTTTGTCCTTGTGACAAATTAGATAAGGCTCTTTACAAGAAAGAGCTGCTAGCTCTGATACTCTCCTAGCAGAAGCTATAGCAATCAGAAAGGCCAACTTCCTACTCAATATAATTAAAGGAATATGGCGAATAGGTTCAAAAGGTTGCTTTTGCAACACTGACAATACCAAATTCAAATCCCATGGACACAAGGGAGTCCTAACTGGAGGATTTATCCTCAGTACCCCCCTTAATGAATGTCCGAACTAGGGAGTGAGATGCCAATGGTCTCTGAAAGAAGACTGATAGAGCCGATATTTGCCCTTTGAAGGTGCTAAGGGCTAAATTCATATCCACTCCTAACTGGCAAAAAGCAAGAATCCTACTTATTTCATACTTCTGAGGATTCCAACATCTGGATTCACACCAGGAAACGTATGCTCTCCAGACTCTCTGATAGATGAGTCTGGAGGCTGGCTTTCTAGCATTAATGAGCGTAGAAAGAGCCGGACCAGAGACCCCTCTCTTTTTAAAAATGTGGGTCTCAGCAGCCAGGCCGTCAACTTTAGCCTTTGTAAGGAAGGGTGGAATACTGGACCCTGTGACAGCAGGTCGTGTCGAAGTGGAAACTTCCAGGGCCTTCCTATCGCCATTTTTACAATCTCGGCGTACCAAGGCCTCCTGGGCCAGTTTGGGGCCACTAGGATTACTGGTATTCCCTCCTCCTTGATCCTGCGAAGCAGTCTTTGTAGAAGAGGGATCGGAGGGAATGCATAGATCAGTGAGAACTGATTCCATGGAGTTATTAGAGCGTCTGTATTATTAGAGCGTCTGTCCCGTAGGCTAGAGGATCTCTCGTTCTGGACACAAAGTTGTCCAATTTCTTGTTGAACCTGGCAGCTAGCAGGTCTACATCTGGGTTTCCCCATCTCAGACAAATGGCCTGAAAGATCTCGGGGTGAAGAGACCACTCTCCTGGTAGCAGCTGCTGACGACTCAGGTAGTCTGCTTGCCAATTTTCTATCCCTGGAATGAAGATTGCAGAAAGGCAAGGTACATGCTCTTCTGCCCATGCCAGGATCCGGTTCACCTCTCTTTGGGCTGCCCGACTGCGGGTGCCTCCTTGGTGATTGATGTAAGCTACTGCAGTAGCATTGTCAGATTGAACCCGAACTGGGTAGCCCTGTAACCTGTATGTCCAGGTTTTGAGGGCTAGATATACCGCCCGGATCTCTAGCACATTGATGGGCAGGATCCCCTGAGTCTTGGCCCAGGTTCCCTGGGTAGAAGCCTCCTCGAATACTGCACCCCAGCCCGATAGGCTGGCATCCCTAGATACCACCTTCCAGGCCACTGGGAGGAAGGACTTTCCCTTCCGTAAATTCCTGGCTTCTAGCCACCAATCGAAGCTGTGGCGTACTTGTGAGGACAGGCGCATGGGTATATCCAGAGCTTGGCTCTTCCTGTTCCAGGAAGCTAAAATATTGTCTTGAAGTAGTCTCGAATGAAACTGGGCGTAAGGGACCGCCTCGAAGGAGGCTACCATCTTTCCCAATAGTCTCATGCAAAGGCGAATAGACGGCCTCTTGTTTGCTTTGACCTTGTGGATCAGGTCTTTCAGAGACTGTATCTTCGGTTCTGGCAGGTATACCCCGTTTTGGGCTGTATCTATGATCATGCCCAGGTACACTATCCTTCTTTGGGCCTGGAGAGAGGATTTTTGTAAATTTATAATCCATCCTAAATGCTCCAGGTATCCTACTGTAGTGTGTACAGCGTGACCCAATCCCTCCTTTGACTGATCTATTACTAGTAGATCGTCCAGATAGGCTGTTACCCGCAATGCCCCGTGTTCCCGATTTAGGGATTTTAGATCCAGGATGGGTCTGACATCTCCATTTGGCTTTGGAATCACAAAGAGGTTTGAGTAAAAACCTGAACCTCGCTCTTTCTGGGGTACGTCTGTAACTACCCCTTGAGCCATTAAGTGATTCAAACCTTTGAAGAAGGATTCTCTTTTTTGTGGATCCTTGGAGAGTCTTGAACCTCGGAATTGAGAAGGTGGGATCTCTCGAAATTCCAGTTTGTACCCTGAGGATATTGTGGATACTACCCAATTGTCCTGGATTTCTGACCACCAAGTCGCTCAGAACTGACAAAGCCTTCCTCCCACTCGGCCGAGCGGGGGCGCCCCTTCACTGAGAGGCTTTGGGGGCTTGCTTATTAGCTCTTGCACCCCACGGCTTCTTGTTCTTCTGAGCTTGCCCCTTGGCTTTTGTGGGCGGCTAAAACAGGCCGCCGCCACTGGTTGGAGTCAGATTTCCCGGGAGCTGGGGAGAGAGAGCGTTTAAAACAAGATCTCTTGTTTTTCTTTCTCTCAGGTAAAAGTCGTTTTACCACTTGATATCTTCTGTATATATTTTTCTAAATCTTCCCCAAATAGGCGTTCGCCATGGAACGGGAAACTTGCCAACAGCTTTTTGCATGGGGCTTCCGCTGACCAATGCTTAAGCCAAAGTACTCTGCGCATCTGTACCAGCTGGAGTGTAAGGCGTGATGCCTGTATGATAGAATCTCTCATGGCATCCACTGTGAAGCATAAGGCTTTAGGCAAATTTACCCAATTTCTAGCCTGCTCTGAAGGCAGTTCCTTCAGCCCCTGCTTTACCTGTTGGCTGATGACCTGACACATACCGACTGCTGCTACTGCAGGTTGGGTAATTGAGCCGGCCAAAAGGAAGGAGGATTTCAACTTCCTCTCAGAAGGATCTTTTGAACCCTTGTACATTATCCACCGGACATGTCAGGTTTTTATTTACACAAGAAATAGCCGCAACTACCGCAGGCAGGCTCCATTTCTTTAAAAAAAAAAATTCCCCCATAGGATCAAGAATGTTAAACCTTTTTGGAGGTGAGAAACGCTTATCTGGATGTTGCCAGTTTGCGTATATTAGATCCTCTAGTAACGGATGAACCGGGAAGGAGCATGCACCTTGCAGGGATCTTAATGACCCTAGGGAGGAGACAGGTAATTCCGTTACCTCCGCAGAGGTTAACTTAAATGCACTGCATAGCATTGTACCTGTGACCTTAAAATCTGGCTCCTCATCCTCTGCTGATGTAGCCTCCTCCTCCTCATCCTCCTCCCTCAGGTACTTCTGAAGGGAGGTCCAATACTGGAAGAGACCTGCTTCGCTTATTGTCCTTTTTAGAGGACTTAGCGATTAAGGTAGCAATTTTTTCCTCCAGATTATTTAGGGCAGCTGATAAAGTGTCCTCAGTGACATATACAGGCCCAGGCTTCACTGGGGAAGCCGCCATACCTGACAGAGGTAATGGCTCATCCTGAACAGGTGCATTTAGCAACACAGGAGAGAAAGGTACCGAGTCAGCACAGTTAGAGCCTCCTCTCAGGCGGTGGTGCTTTCTTATCTCTTTTTGTCCGTATTACTTCCCCTGGAAGGCTTACTGTTTAGACAAAATACAAGGTACCTAAATGCATATACTACCGTGTTCAGTTTAGCAAATACATTAAGTATGCAACTTTTAACACATAACTATGCATAACATGGATGTCTTCTAGGAAGTACCCAATCCAACCACATGGAGTCTTACGTCCCTGTATAGCTGCTGTGTTTCTCTGCCAGGAACAAGAGAACTAACGAGCTTGCTTGCTGCTGCAGTGCTTCTCACACTGACAGTCTTTTAAATTTGGCGCCGTTTCTGTGCCTGCGCGCGCCACGTGCCCGCGCACGCCTTCGCCCCCCCCTCCGATAAAGCGCGCTCCCGCGCGAGCGGCCCTTAGCGCTATGGCGGTGGCCATAGTGAGAGAGGACTCTCATCAGCCCTTATTCCCACTTACCTGCATCTGCAGGTGTCTGGTCGGCCACCGAAAGGAGGATCGGGGTGCCCCAGCAAGCTCAGCAGCGGAGGTGACGAGCAGTGTACTTCGCCGAAGCCGACACTGAACAGAGTGAGGTGAGTATATTCAGCTCTTTACTCCCCCCAGTGGTGGAAAAAAAGAAGACATCCACTTTTTGAAAAAGGTCCCAACCTAGTTATGGACCTTCTAATCTCACCTTATCCACGCCGCAGGTTTTTCTGCTGAAAGATTTCAGACAGATACCAAACTTCACCCTTCACGGTGGGCTATGTGTGCCAACCTTCAGGGATATGGGTTCCTATTTAAAGGATACCTCTCCCCTGGGCCTTGTACAAGACTCTTACCAGGACTTTATAGCGAAATAGCGAAAGTGCTGGATCTTAGAGCCCAGTCCTCCGAAGAGAGACATTACAGGCGACGCCTCATGGATGAGGCCCGGATCCCATCCAGATTCAGCTCATTTGTAGGCGTCTTGGATGGATCCGAAAGCATAGCTCTTTTACCCCCAGAGGGTCTCTTTGGTAGAGCTTTCCTTTAGCACCTCCTAACGCGTCCAACACCTTTCGACACTGGCGAAAAAAACTGAGGTACTTCCCTGATGGGAGGGGTTATATGGAGGGGAACTGTCTTCCATTGGTTGTGCCAGTGTCCAATCACCGCTGGTGACCCTTAACCCATTATGTAATGACTAGCTCTGTGTCCCGTGGTGTACGATAAAGAAAAAAGGAAAAAAATTGGGTGGAACTCCACTTTAATGACTGTGTGTTGAGCTAGTTTGAGGGGACAGCAAATTTACACTCACTACTTTACATTGTAGCAATGTGTAATTTCTTCAGTGTTGTCACATGAAAAGAAAATATTTACAAAAATGTGAGGGGTGCACACACTTTTGTGAGATATACACACACACACACATACATGCACAGTGGGTACGGAAAGTATTCAGACCCCTTTTGCTAAAATCATTTAAGTTCATTTTTTCCCTCATTAACCACTTAAGCCCCGGACCATTTGGTAGCTAAAGGACCAGAGGTGAATTCAGAATTTTGCACTGCGCTGCTTTAACTGTAAATTGTGCGGACATGCAATGTTGTACCCAAACGAAATTTGCGTCCTTTTCTTCCCGCAAATAGAGCTTTCTTTTAATGGTATTTGATTGCCTCTGCGATTTTTATTTTTTGCAATATAAACGGAAAAAGACCGAAAATTTTGAAAAAAAAATGATATTTTCTACTTTTTGTTATAAGAAAAATCGAATAAACTCAATTTTAGTCATACATTTAGGCCAAAATGTATTCAGCCACATGTCTTTAGTAAAAAAAATGTCAATAAGCGTATATTTATCGGTTTGCGCAAAAGTTATAGCGTTTACAAAACTAGGGTACATTTTCTGGAATTTACACAGCTTTTAATTTATGACTTCCTATCTCATTTCTTGAGGTGCTAAAATGACAGGGCAGTACAAAACCCCCCCCAAATAACCCCATTTTAGAAAGTAGACACCCCAAGGAAATTGCTGAGAGGCATGTTGAGCCCATTGAATATTTTTTTTTTTTGTCCCAAGTGATTGAATAATGACAAAAAAAAATTAAAAATTACAAAAAGTTGTCACTAAATGATATATTGCTCACACATGCCATGGTTATATGTGGAATTACACCCCAAAATACATTCTGCTGCTTCTCCTGAGTACGGGGATACCACATGTGTGGGACTTTTTAGGAGCCTAGCCGCGTACGGGACCCCGGAAACCAAGCACCGCCTTCAGGATTTCTAAGGGCGCAAATTTTTGATTTCACTCCTCACTACCTATCACAGTTTTGAAGGCCATAAAATGCCAAAATAGCACAAAACCCCCCCAAATGACCCCATTTTGGAAAGTAGACACCCCAAGCTGTTTGCTGAGAGGCATGGTGAGTATTTTACAGCTCTCATTTGTTTTTGAAAATGAAGAAAGAATTTTTTTTTCTTTTTTTCTTTTTTTTTTCAATTTTCAAAACTTTGTGACAAAAAGCGAGATCTGCAAAATACTCACAATACCTCTCAGCAAATAGCTTGGGGTGTCTACTTTCCAAAATGGGGTCATTTGGGGGGGTTTTGTGCCATCTGGGCATTCCATGGCCTCCGAAACTGTGATAGGCAGTGAGAAGTGAAATCAAAAATTGACACCCTTAGAAAGCCTGAAGGCAGTGCTTGGTTTTTGGGGTCCCGTACGCGGCTAGGCTCCCAAAAAGTCTCACACATGTGGTATCCCCGTATTCAGGAGAAGCAACAGAATGTATTTTGGGGTGTAATTCCACATATGCCCATGGCATGTTTGAGCAATATATCATTTAGTGACAACTTTGTGCAAAAAAAAAAAAAAAAAAAATGTATTTTTTCCGCAACTTGTGTCAACATATAAAATATTCCATGGACTCGACATGCCTCTCAGTATATAGCTTGGGGTGTCTACTTTCCAAAATGGGGTCATTTGGGGGGGGGTTTTTGAACTGTTCTGGCATTTTATACACAACATTAGGAAGCTTACATCCACTCTTCTAACCACTTGAAGACAAAGCCCTTTTTGACACTTTTTGTTTACATGAAAACATTTTTTTTTTTTGCAAGAAAATTATGTTGAACCCCCAAACATTATATATATTTTTAAAGCAAAGGCCCTACAGAATAAAATGGTGGGTGTTTCATGCTTTAAAATTTCGCACAAACGCGCATTGGCGACAAACTACATACATTTTTAAAAGCCTTTAAAAGCATTTACAGGTTACCCCGTTAGATTTACAGAGGAGGTCTACTGCTAAAATTAATGTCCTCGATCTGACCTTCGCGGTGATACCTCACATGCATGGTGCAATTGGTGTTTACATATGACGCCAGACCGACGCTTGCGTTCGCCATTGGGCAAGAGCAGGGCAGGACAGGGGTGCTTTTTTTTTTTTTTTTTATTATTAATTTTGCTTTTATATTTTATTTTTAAACTGTTGCTTCCATATTTATTTATTTGTATCACTTTTATTGTTATCTCAGGGAATGTAAATATCCCCTATGATAGGGCTGGGAAAAAAATCGATTTTAATCTTGAATCGAGTTTTGAGCTCAAATCGATTCAGTTTTGAAGAAAATCGATTTTTTTAGATTTTTTTTTTTTTTGAAAAAAAATAAAAAAAAAAAAAATTTTTTTTTTTACATTTATTTTTTTCCCTTCAAAGTTTCCGTAGCAGGACTACAGGGGGCGTATCCGGAATGGCACTGGGCAGCGTTACCCCAATTACATCTACTCGCTGCAGCCGCCCTCTGCCTACCTGATCAGCGTGTCATGCAGACAGACGGCGGCCATTGCAGTGTTCAAAAGCCGCGCCTCCCGAGTCCTCGTCGTCTGTGATAGGCGGAACACTCAATTTCACAGCAGGCAGTATTCACCCTATCACGGACATCCTCTCATCCTCGTCTGTGTTATGAGGATGACCATGATAGGCGGAACACTGAATGCTGGGAAATTGAGTGTTCCGCCTATCACAGACGAGAAGGAGGCGCGGCTTTTGAATACTGGAATGGCCACCGGTGTAGCAGTAAAATCCGTATACCATGAAAATCTGCATCAGGTACGGGCACAGTGATTGAAGCATGGACACAGTGAGACACGGGCACAGTGAGGCATGGACACAGTTCAATTCAACTAAGAGTAACCTCAGGTTTTTTTGTTGTTTTATTAGCTAAATCCAAATACAGTATTAATAATTTGGATGTTTAACAAGCTTTGTTGCACACTGCAAAAAACAACGAAAGGTCACAAGCGCTAAATTGGTGGATAAACATTATTAACTATTGAAAACTCTTGAAGAATTGATAAAAAAGCTTAGTCCATTTATCACAATAAGGCCTCATGCCCACGGGCGTTTTTTCAGCCGCGTTTTTGAGCGTTTTTTACAGCTTAAAAACGCCTGTCCATGTTAGTCTATAGCTTCATGCCCACCTAGGCGTTTTTGAGCTGTAAAGAGCATAGGCGTTTGTAAGCTGTAAAAAAAACCCAGGACCAGTGCGTTCCTCAGCGTCAGAATTAGGCAGAAAAAAACGCGAGCGTCAAAAAACACGCACTGACGCGCAAAAACACGCACTAACGCGCGGTCGCGTTTTTAGCTCCGACGTTTTTTTCTTTTTTTTTTCCTTTTAAAAAAAAATAAATGAAAATATTTACAATAACATGGACAGGCGTTTTTAAGCTGCAAAAAACGCAGCTGTAAAAACGCCAGTGGGCATGAGGCCTTAAGAGAGGGATCCAATCCCAAATGTGCAGAGGGCAAATGAATCTTAACTCTCCAGTTGCCAGTGGTGACAAACTTGTTAAACTTGCAGTGACATCCGTGGAGCAAGGAGGGGTTAAAAAGTC
Organism: Rana muscosa; assembly: GCA_029206835.1. Lineage (NCBI taxonomy): Eukaryota > Metazoa > Chordata > Amphibia > Anura > Ranidae > Rana > Rana muscosa. The sequence continues at coordinate 159,287,058 of CM055119.1, read as the reverse complement.
AAAACAAAGCCTGTGGCATGATCTCCGTGTGAGCACAGTACCTTGAATGATGGACAACAGGCAGACCAGCGTGTGGAGGGCCCTCCAACCCAAAAGGATGCAGAGCCAGGATCGCAGCAAGGCTGGGACAGAAGGAATCACACACAGAGTTTCAAGAGTTTTCAATAGTTAATAATGTATGTTCCATGAGCGCTGGAATATATTGTGTGTTTGTTGCACACTGACTTTACAGTTAGAGAAAGGGTTTGCCTTTGCAATTTTGTTTGTTGATGCACTTTAATTAATATAATAAAAAAAAAAATCGAATCGAATATCGAGTTTTTTATAAAAAAAATCGCAGATTTTTTTTTGGGGAAAATCGCCCAGCCCTACCCTATGATAGCAATAGGTAATGACAGGTACTCTTTTTTGAAAAAACTGGGGTTTATTGGACCCTAGATCTTTCCTCTGCCCTCAAAGCATCTGACCACACCAAGATCGGTGTGATAAAATGCTTTCCCAATTTCCCAATGGCGCTTTTTATATCCGGGGGGGGGGGGGGGGGGACATTCCCTCCCACTGCTTGTAAAATTAGTCCAGAGGCTAATTAGCCGCTAGGATTGCTTTTACATGAAAGCCGGCCGCTGGTTGAAAAGAATGATACCAAGATGATACCTAAACCCGCAGGCATCATTCTGGTATAACCATTCAAAGTCCAGCAACATACCAGTACGTTGCTGGTCCTTGTTGGACATGTATTGTAATCTTTTTTTTCATGCAGCCTGTTGGCTGAACGAAAAAAAAAGATTGATCGGTGGGTATGCCCACCATAAGAATACCGCCCTTCATCCACCCACTTCTAATGATGGGCATACATGCACCATTTATATATGCCGAAGCATGGGGGCATCTTCTCGCAAAAGTTATGCCGCACACACATGGTTGGACTTTTCCACGGGCAAGCCTCCGTCGGAATTTCGACCGTATATACGCGGCATTAGGAGCAAAATCGCTCCTCCGCTCCTGCTGCCCCAATGCTTCGGCATACATGCTTTTTTTATTTAACTGTGGTGGTGAAATCACCTCCTACAGCACTGGAGTCGCAGGGATCAGGCCTGTCTCTGCGAACGCTGCAGTTATGTGTGTTGTGTTTTGTAAGTGACAGTGATCGATCGATACTGCACTTCGGTGGCCTGGGCTGGACGGAGGGGCAAAACGCAGGTGCTAGCAGGTATCTGGGCTGATCCCGCTAACACTGCGTTTTTGGGAACCCTAAACTGCTGGGGACGCTAGTATAGATCTGATCAGATCAGATCAGATATTGATCTGTTCAGATACTATACCACTGAGGGAGGTGTATGCTTCACGCGTGGGTGTTAGCGCTACTGGCACTAACTTGACGCTGCCTGGGGTGTGACACAGACCCTCTCTGACGCTAAAACCTAACTGATATCACCCGCCGGGCGATCAGGTGGTTAAACCTTTATTGGGTTATATACACGGCGGGTGCCCTGACACTATAAAAAGCAAACTAACTAACCAGCGTCACCCGTAACACTTATATGATGATCACTGGTGAAAGGGTTAACTAGGGGCAATTAGGGGGTTAAAACCTTTATTAGGTAATATATGGGGGTACCCGACGCTATATAAAAACCTGACGGCGAACCTAAAAAAAAATTACTGGCTACCTATCGGCATCACCGACACTAAGACAACGATCATAAAAACGATTGCTTAGCGACAGTGGTGATAGGGGGTGAAAGGGTTACCTGGGGGGCGATCAGGGGGTTAAACCTTTATTAGATAATATATGGGGGTACCTGACGCTATAAAAACCTGCGGCGAACCTAAAAAAAATTACTGGCTACCGATCAGCATCACCGACGCCAAGACATCGATCAGAAAAATTATAACTTAGTGACAGTGGTGATAGGGGGTGAAAGGGTTACCTGGGGGCGATCAAGGGGGTTAAACCTTCATTAGGTAATATATGGGGGTACCCGACGCTATAAAAACCTGCGGCGAACCTAAAAAAAATTACTGGCTACCGATCAGCATCACCGACGCTAAGACATTGATCAGAAAAATGATTGCTTAGTGACGGCGGTGCTAGGGGGTGAAAGGGTTATCTGGGGGGTGATCAGGGGGTTAAACCTTTATTAGGGGGGGGTTAGGGGGCTACACTGGACCTAAAACTAAATGTAGTGACACTTTTACAGTCACAAATGTCACTGATTGCAGTGATCACTAAATAAATGGTCACTGCAATCAGTGACACTGTGACTGGGGGGTGATCTGGGGGTGTCTGGGGGGGCGATTTATGTGCCTATGTGTCCTGGTGTCAGTGTGCTGTTTTGTGTACTAACCTGCATCTTCTCCTGTACGGCGCTCGGTATATGTGAGCGCCGCAGGAGAGATGACATCACTTCCTCCTTCCTGGCAGGCAGGGGAAGCTCTCTCATTCGCCGGGAGCGATCGAGAGGGGGTGGCCGGAATCGAACGGCCGTCCCCTCATGCCGGATCGCTCCCGAAGGTAAAACGACCGCTCACTGTAAAGAAGGGGGGTCCGATCGGACCCCCCAACTATACAAAGGCAATCACGTACATATACGTGATTCTGCCTGTCGGTGCCATTCTGCTGACGTATATTTACAGTGGGCGGTCGTTAAGTGGTTAATGTACACACAGCACCCCATATTGACAGAAAAACACAGAATTGTTGACATTTTAGCAGATTTATTAAAAAAGAAAAACTTAAATATCACATGGTCCTAAGTATTCAGACCCTTTGCTGTGACACTCATATTTAACTCAGGTGCTGTCCAATTCTTCTGATCATCCTAGAGATGGTTCTACACCTTCATTTAAGTCCAGCTGTGTTTGATTTTACTGATTGGACTTGATTAGGAAAGCCACACACCTGTCTATATAAGACCTTACAGCTCACAGTGCATGTCAGAGCAAATGAGAATCATGAGGTCAAAGGAACTGCCTGAAGAGCTCAGAGACAGAATTGTGGCAAGGCACAGATCTGGCCAAGGTTACAAAAAAATTCCTGCTGCACTTAAGGTTCCTAAGAGCACATTGGCCTCCATAATCCTTAAACAGAAGACATTTGGGACGACCAGAACCCTTCCTAGAGCTGGCCGTCCGGCCAAACTGAGCTATTGGGGGAGAAGAGCTTTGGTGAGAGAGGTAAAGAAGAACCCAAAGATCACTGTGGCTGAGCTCCAGAGATGCAGTCGGGAGATGGGAGAAAGTTGTAGAAAGTCAACCATCACTGCAGCCCTCCACCAGTCGGGGCTTTATGGCAGAGTGGCCCGACGGAAGCCTCTCCTCAGTGCAAGACACATGAAAGCCTGCATGGGGTTTGCTAAAAAAACACCTGAAGGACTCCAAGATGGTGAGAAATAAGATTCTCTGGTCTGATGAGACCAAGATAATAGGATTTTTATAACAGCTTACCTGTAAAATCCTTTTCTTGGAGTACATCACGGGACACAGAGCGACATAGTCATTACTAATGGGTTATATAGTTACCGTCAGGTGCTGGCACTGGCAACTTCCAAAACCGGAAGTACCCTCCCCTATATAAGCCCCTCCCATCCGGGAGCACCTCAGTTTTGTAGCAAAGCAATAAGTGTCCCCAAAGAGGGGCGGGAGCTCTGTGTCCCGTGATGTACTCCAAGAAAAGGATTTTACAGGTAAGCTGTTATAAAAATCCTATTTTCTTTCTCGTACATCACGGGACACAGAGCGACATAGTCATTACTAATGGGATGTCCTAAAGCAATGCCAAATGAGGGGGGGGATACACCATATATAAGCTGAGCGCTATCAGACATGAGGATCTTTTGCGGCCTGCAACACACTGCGCCCAAAGGCGACATCCTCCTGACTTCTAACGTCCACCTGGTAGAACCTAGTAAACGTGTGTACTGAAGACCACGTTGCGGCCTTACAGATTTGAGCCAGGGAGGCCTGGTGATGCACTGCCCATGAAGTTCCAACTGCTCTCGTGGAGTGCGCCCTAACTTTGAACGGAGGCGGTCTACTTCTCAAGCTATAGGCTTGTATTATGACCTGTCGAATCCACTTGGCTAAAGTAGATTTTGACGCTGCCTGACCCTTTCTGGGGCCTTCCGGCAGAATAAACAAAGTATCCGTTCTGCGAATCTGAGCAGTGGCTTTTAGATAAGCTTTAACTGCTCTTACTACATCCAAAGAATGCAATAACTTTTCCTCTACCGAAGTAGGCTTGGGGAAAAAAGAAGGAAGAACCACATCTTGGTTCAAATGAAAACTCGATACCACCTTAGGAAGAAAGGCTGGATGAGAACGTAACACTACTCTGTCCTTATGAATAACCAGATATGGCTCCTTACAGGACATAGCTGCTAATTCCGATACTCTTTTAGCCGAACAAATGGCTACTAGAAAAATCAATTTCCTGGTGAGAAGCACTAAGGAAATATGCTGTAATGGTTCAAATGGTTGTTTCTGTAGAACCGACAGAACCAAGTTTAGATCCCATGGACATATGGGAATATTAACCGGAGGACTAATACGCATCACTCCTTGTATAAAGGCTTTGACTAGTGAATGCGAAGCCAAGGGCCTTTGAAAAAATATTGACAAGGCCGAAATCTGACCTTTGATAGTACTCAAGGCAAGCTTCCTATCTACAGCCCATTGTAGGAAGTCCAGAATTCTACCTATTACGTATTTACGTGGATGCCATTTCTTGGCTTCACACCAGGCGATGTACGCCTTCCAGATTCTATAGTAGATCTGCCTGGATACCGGTTTCCTGGCATTGATCATGGTAGACACCACAGCATTAGAGAGCCCTCTCTTTTTTAGAATGTGGGCTTCAATAGCCAGGCCGTCAAACCTAGGGCTGGTAAGGAAGGGTGGTATATCGGTCCCTGCGAAAGCAGGTCCGGACGATGTGGGAGGGTCCAAGGACTCCCCACAGACATTTTTACGATCTCCGCGTACCATGCTCTTCGGGGCCACGCTGGAGCCACCAGAATCACTGGTTTCTTTTCTACCCTGATTCTGCGGAGTAATCGAGGTAACAATTGTGGCGGTGGGAATGCATATATCAGCTTGAACTGATCCCAAGGGAACACTAGGGCATCCGAGCCGCACGCTAGGGGATCCCTTGTCCAAGAGACAAACCTGTCCACTTTCGTGTTGAACCTGGATGCTAGCAGATCTACATCCGGTGTTCCCCACCGCTGACATATTGTCCGGAAAACCTTGGGATGAAGGGACCATTCCCCTGGGCATAATTGTTGGCGACTTAGAAAGTCCGCCTTCCAATTCTCCACCCCTGGAATGAATACCGCAGATATGGCTGGGACATATCTTTCTGCCCATCTCAGGATGTAATTTACTTCCCTTTGGGCTGCACGACTCCTGGTGCCCCCCTGACGATTGATATATGCCACTGCTGTGGCATTGTCTGATTGAATTCTGACAGGGGACCCTTGGAGTTTGGATGTCCATGCTACTAGGGCATACCGGGCTGCTCGTATCTCTAAGAGATTGATGGGCAGGGCCTTTTCCGCATCCGACCATCTGCCCTGGAGAGACCATTGCTCCAGTACTGCTCCCCAGCCTATAAGGCTGGCATCTGTAGTGACCACCTTCCAGGAAATCGGACTGAAGGATTTCCCTCTTTCCAGATTCCGGGGAACCAACCACCAACGGAGGCTTCTGCGAACGGAAGGGGACAAGGACATTGGTACGTCCAGAGCCTGAACTTTTTTGTTCCAGGCTGACAGTATGGCCCTTTGCAACTTCCTTGAATGGAATTGACCGTAGGGTACTGCTTCGAATGATGCCACCATTTTTCCCAGCAGCCTCATGCACAGGCGTATGGATGGCTGTCTTTTTGAACCCACTAAGTGGATCAAATCTCTCAAAGACGACCCCTTTTCTCGAGGCAAGAACATTTTTCTCTGGTCTGAATCCAGCCTTAGCCCCAAGTATTCCAGACTTTTGACTGGTTCTAGGGCTGACTTGTCTCGGTTGATAATCCAACCGTGATATTCCAGATACTTGATTGTCTCGTGAACAACCACTTCTAGTTTTTCCACTGAGTGGTCTATCAGCAACAAGTCGTCTAGATATGCCATTATCGTTACACCTCGTGTTCTTAGATTGGCCAATAATGGGGCCAGAATTTTTGTGAACACTCTTGGTGCTGTGGCCAGACCGAAGGGTAAGGCTCTGAACTGAAAATGGCGCCCTTCTATCGCAAAGCGTAGAAATTTTTGGTGGGCTGGAAAGATGGGGATGTGCAAATACGCATCTTTGATGTCGATCGAGGCTAACCATTCCTCCCCTTGTAGGGCAGTGGCTACCGATCGGATCGACTCCATCCGGAAAGTCCTGATATGCAGGAATTTGTTTAGCCCTTTTAGATTTAATATGGGCCTCATGTCCCCGTTTGGCTTCGGAACTGTAAAGAGGTTTGAGTAAAACCCGAACCCCCATTCTTCCAGGGGGACCTCTATAATTACTGCTTGAAGCAATAATTGTTCCAGTGCCAACAGGAGGGATCCTCTCTTCTGGGGATCCCTTGGCACGTTCGACCTTATAAAGCGGGAAGGAGGGGAGTTTTTTAACTCCAATTTGTATCCCAGATTTACTGCGGAGAGCACCCATCTGTCTCGGATCGTGTCCCGCCAGGTTTCTGTGAACAACTGAAGTCTTCCCCCCACCCGATTGGGTGGGGGCAACCCTTCATGCATTTGACTTTGGGGGAGGTTTTGTACCTCTCCTGCTCCAGGGCTTCTTGTTACCCTGCAACTGTCCCTGATTTTTACCTCCGGGATTTGACCGGGGAGGCCGTCGGAACTGTTTCACAGCCGATGTCCTAGGGACTGGAGAAGCCGGCCTCTTAAAAGAGGGACCTCTAACTCTATTTTTGACCGGCAAGAGTGTACTTTTACCGCTGGAAATTCTCTGGATATACTTGTCCAGGTCTTCCCCGAATAAACGCTCCCCATGAAATGGGAAGCTGACCAGCAATTTTTTACAGGGAGCTTCAGCAAACCAGTTTTTGAGCCATAGAAGCCTGCGCATATGTACTACAGACAGCGTAAGGCGGGAGGCCTGATGGATTGAATCCTTTATAGCGTCCACCGCAAAGCATAAGGCTCTAGGTAGATCAGCTAGAGCAAGAGCCTGCTGATCTGGCACGTCCCTTAAGACCTGTTTCAACTGATCCTTCACTGCTTGGCAGACCCCTATAGCTGCCACTGCTGGTTGTGTCACCAATCCTGCTGTAGAAAAAGCAGATTTCAATAAGGACTCCAATTTTTTATCTATTGGGTCCTTAAACATTTGGACATTTTCCACCGGACATGTCAGTGATTTATTCACACAAGAGATGGCTGCGTCCACTGTAGGGACCTTCCATTTTCTGACGAACTTATCCTCCATAGGATAGACCACCGGAAATCTCTTGGGGGGAGTAAATATTTTGTCAGGATGCTCCCAATCCTGGTAAATGAGCCCCTCCAATAAAGGATGGATCGGGAAAGAACAAACAGTCTGGGGAGCTTTTAGCGACCCCAACGAGGAGACAGAAGAGGAGGATGGCTCCGCAAGTGGCATTTTAAATGCTGATCGGACCATATTAGTCAGGGACTGAACCCATAACCTCTCAGCATGTGATGCTGAGAACGGCTCCTCCACTGTTGATTCCTCTACAACCGAATCAACCTCATCCTGATCCCCCTCAGGTAGGTCGACCTCTGTATGGGACTGTTGCTCTGTTAACAGGCACTCTGAGGGAGGAGACGGAGATCGAGCGCTTTTCTCCTGTGACAGGGAAGCAGCAATTAGTGCTGACAATCTCTCTTCCAGCCCTCCCAGAGCTGAGGAAAAAACCTCCTCTGTTACATACACAGGAGCAGGTGAACTGGGGACAGCCACAGTACCAGGTACTCCTGGGGGTGCCCTACGGTCACTAACCTCTGATTCTTCAGGGGAGACTGGTGCAGCCAAAGCATGCCCAAGATCCTCAGAGCCCGATGGAGACCCCCTATTCCTCCTGGAATTTCTAGTCCCGGAGTTTTTAGACGGCATATTCCTAAGCCACAAAGCTGAGGTATTCCAGCCGAAAATACACCAGTTACTGATAATAGTCTAGCATAAATGCTGCTATAATAAACAGTTGGTGTCTACTAATGTGCCTTTCTAGGGGATGCCTGTATCAACCGCTTGCTGTATGCCTTTAAATGTTGTCAGCTCTGTCTCTGTACTTTATAGCCAGCTTACTGCAATAATGTGGCTTTTTAAAACCTGCTGGGACGCCCGCACATGCGCAGAAGCGCTGCGGCGCGCACAGAGCGTCATCCCCCAGGCCCCGCCCCTTTTTCCGGCCACCTCTATATATAGAGGCGCGTGCACGCGCACGCGCGCGGCCACGTGCGCCTCGGCGCTAATTTTCAAACATGGAAACCAGGGACAGGAGCCAGGGCCCCCTTTGCCGCAGGCCGGGGGATAGACGAACACTGCAACATGGCAGAGGAAACAGTTTCCTGTAGGAGAACTCACCAGCTGCCTGGACTTTGCTCTCTGAGAAGAAACTAGTCCATATGACAAGAAAAACATTCCACAGCGGCCTCTAGTGGACAAACACAGGTACCGCAGTTTAATATACTAAACATATATAAAAAAACATTCTTTTTTTTTTTTTTTTTCTTGACCACCATTAAAAATTATTACATTTTTTTAGTAGTTACAGGCATGCACAGATATTAGCGGGAATACCGTTAGGTAACAGACAGAAAGACAAATTAGGCTTGGGGGTCCCCCAATAGAACAAAGTTCCTGGGGGCCCCCACTTACCTGTTCCCCGCCGCAGGACTTTGTTTGGTCCACAAAAGCCCAAACTTCACCTATCACGGCAGGCATTGTAATCAAACCTTCAGGGACCGGGTTCCCAAGGATTCCACTCCCCTGGACCTGTATAGCACCCTGCACAGAAAACATCTTGGTCGTGGGTATGACCAGAGCTCTGGATCCCAGGGTCCAGCTCTCCTAAGAGAAGCATTACAGGCAGAACCTTGCTCTTCTCTGCAAGGCCCGGGTACCGACCGTTTAGCTATGAAGCTTTTTTGGTCGGATCCGGAATAGCTTACTGAGGCCCAAAAGAACCTGTACGCAAGCTCAGTGAAAAACACATGTTTCTTCTTGGCCAACACCTTAGACACTGGCAAAAAACTGAGGTGCTCCCGGATGGGAGGGGCTTATATAGGGGAGGGTACTTCCGGTTTTGGAAGTTGCCAGTGCCAGCACCTGACGGTAACTATATAACCCATTAGTAATGACTATGTCGCTCTGTGTCCCGTGATGTACGAGAAAGAAAGAACTTTTTTGCCCTAATTCTAAGCAGTATGTGTGGAGAAAGCCAGGCACTGCTCATCACCTGTCCAATACAGTCCCAACAGTGAAGCATGGTGGTGGCAGCATCATGCTGTGGGTGTTTTTCAGCTGCAGGGACAGGACAACTGGTTGCAATCAAGAGAAAGATGAATGCGGCCAAGTACAGGGATATCCTGGACGAAAACCTTCTCCAGAGTGCTCAGGACCTCAGACTGGGCCGAAGGTTTACCTTCCAACAAGACAATGACCCTAAGCACACAGCTAAAATAACGAAGGAGTGGCTTCACAACAACTCCGTGACTGTTCTTGAATGGCCCAGCCAGAGCCCTGACTTAACCCCAATTGAGCATCTCTGGAGAGACCTAAAAAGGTCTGTCCACCAACGTTTACCATCCAACCTGACAGAACTGGAGAGGATCTGCAAGGAGGAATGGCAGAGGATCCCCAAATCCAGGTGTGAAAAACTTGTTGCATCTTTCCCAAAAAGACTCATGGCTATATTAGATCAAAAGGGTGCAAATACTAAATACTGAGCAAAGGGTCTGAATACTTAGGACCATGTTATATTTCAGTTTTTCTTTTTTAATAAATCTGCAAAAATGTCAACAATTCTCTGTTTTTCTGTCAATATGGGGTGCTGTGTGTACATTAATGAGGAAAAAAAATGAACTTGAATGATTTTAGCAAATGGCTGCAATATAACAGAGTGTTTTATGAACACAATATTTATGGATATTGTTTTCATGCATTAAGATTATTGGTTGTGATTTTTCACATGATTTGCACACATTAATGCACTACTGTGACATGTGCATGTTTTTGGATTCTATTAGATTTCACCAAGTTTGTTTAATTATTGTATTTAAAGTAGCAGCACGGGAATATTATTTGTTTATGTACTCAGGAGCGCAGAGCTCACACATTTTATTTTAATATTTTACCAAAACCTTGGGTAATAGATGGTGTTTTTGTGCCTTAACATTAACTTTAGTGTAATTTTTTGTAAAAAAATAAATAAAAAATTGCGTTTGAAAAACCATTGTGCAAATATTATGGGACATAACTTGGAAATACCATTATTTTCTTCCCAGGGTCTCAGCTTTTAGGCCCCTTTCACACTAGGGCGGGAGGTGCGCTGTGGGTATAGCGGCGCTATTTTTAGCGCCGCTATACCTTCGTTTTTACCGTGGTATGCGGCCGCTAGCGGGGTGAATTTAACCCCCGCTAGCGGCCGAAAAAGGGGTTAATACCGCCCGCAATGCGCCTCTACAGAGGCGCATTGCGGGCGGTATTACCGCGGTCTCCCATTGCTTTCAATGGGCAGCAGCGGTAAAGGAGCGGTGAACACACCGCTCCTTCACCGCTGTAAAGATGCGGCTAGCAGGACTTTTGGAGCGGTCCTGCTAGCGCACCGCTTCAGTGTGAAAGCCTTTGGGCTTTCACACTGAAGACTGCAGGTCACGATTTTTTCAGGCGGAAGAGCAGCGCTATTATTAGCGCTAAACCGCCTGAAAAACGTGTCAGTGTGAAAGGGGCCTAAGAAAATATATCATATCTGGGAATTTTCTGTGATCTTCAGTCATTACCTTAAATGAATTTGAAAACAGGAGTGTAAAAACACACTGTCTCTGGCAGAGAAAGGGTTAAACTGGCCAAGTTCAGATTTTTATAAATCAATGCCAATATTACTGTGTATATGTCCATAGAATGATATTTGGGGGAGGAATTATTGTAAAATAAAGTCTGATCTTTAATATAAATGGGCTTAAAGGGGTGAATATTGAAGCATGCGATTGGCCACCTCAGGTCAGCAGAAAGGAGTAAACAACCTCACACCAGGGCATCACACCAGTGACAGTTGGTGGCTAGCTGAGAGGACACAGACACTGGGAGCTCCTGGATATCTGTTATATTTCAGCGATATTTCACCTTTTCTGCCATCAACAACCTGAAAAATGGATCAGCACTTCAACTGGGGATCAGTGGACCCTTTTTTCCTTCTGCAATACGCCTCTTCGGACTCCACTGGGAAGGAGAGAGAGGAGGACATCATGGCGGCTGTGAAGACTCTCCAGGGAGGAAAGGCTGAGAAGACTGAGGCGCTTGAACAGCTTCTGGACATGACTACAACCTTCTCCATGGCGCCCATCTATCATTATCCAGTGAGGTTCCCAAAGACATCCGGGAAGAAGAAGACTGGAGATGGATCAGCCACCAAAGTGAAGAGGAGGGATATCACCATCAGCTCCACATCTCAGGAACCTTCCACCAGCAACCTGGGGCACTCCTCCCAACAGGGCGAAAGAGCTATTGATACAGGTAAAAGAGCTATACATACAGACCTGGTGCCTGAGGACATCATGTCGGCTTTGACCCGCCTCCAGGGAGGAGAGCCCAAGAAGAGCGAGGCCATTGGACAGCCTATGGACATCCCCACAACCCATGAGCCTTCCACCAGCACCCAGAGACGCTCTTCCCGAGCAAGCAAAGGGGCTAAATACAAACAGCTGGTGTCTGAAGGTCTCCTGGAGGTCTTGAATGAGCGTAAAAGACCAGCGCAGGGCAAGCCAAAGGGTCAAGGAGCCAAACGACCCAAGGCTGAATGAGGTAAGTGAGAGAAGGTAAGTATGGCTTTTCCCAAATTTACAGCCCATCCCTCTCACTCACCCCTAACTGATCGCTGGCTTAACAAACAACCTAAAGTGTCTATTTATTTACCCAAAGCCACGATCGGTGCAATCCTCCCCTCTTCTATTTACATCCAGGGGGGTCCTTGCAGGATTGCTTCTACTTTTCCTCTCACCCACCCCAAACCCCCCCTACAAAAAAAAAAAATAATTAGATAAAGATAGATAGGTTATAGATAAGATATAGCTTATATAGTATGTGTGTGTTCCCAACTTCCTCTACCAACAACCAAAACCTCTCCTTTTCCTCTCACTACACCCCTGCCATCCCTATAAAAGAAAAAAAAAAAAATTAGATAAGATAGGTATTGTATAGATAAGATCGGATATATTTTTAGGTAAGTGTGTGTTCCCAACCCTCTCCTTTTCCTCCCCATCCCTAAAAAAAAAAAAAAAAAAAAAAAAAATTAGACTAGATAAGATAGGTATTGGATAGATAAGATCTGATATATATTAATAGGGGGGGGGGTGTGTGTGGGTGTGTGTGTGTGTGTGTGTGTGCGTGCGTGCGTGTGTGTTCCCGACTTCCTCTATCAACTCCTGAACCTCTCCTTTTTCTCACACCACCCCCCCCCCCCAAAAAATATTTTTTTTGATAAGATATATATCGGCCCGTAAGGGAAGGAGGAGGCCTGACTTTTTGTGACAAAGAACTAAACGCTGTTATAATAAAAATCCCCAATTTTTTTTCAAAAAAACTATTTTTTTCCTCAGTTTAGGCCGATATGTATACATTCTTTTACATATTTTTGGTAAAAAAAACGCAATAGGCGTATATTGATTGGTTTGCGCAAAAGTTATAGCATCTACAAAATAGGGGATAGGTTTATGGCATTTTTATTATTTTTTTACTAGTAATGGCGGCGATCTGCAATTTTTATCGGGACTGCGATATTGCGGCGGACACATCGGACACTTTTGACTCATTTTTGGGACCATTCACATTTATACAGCGATTAGTGCTCTAAAAATGCACGGATTACTGTATAAATGTCACCGGCAGGGAAGGGGTAAACACTAGGGGGCGATCAAGGGGTTAACGGTGTTCCCCAAGTGTATTCTAACTGTAGGGGGGTGGGAGTGACTAGGGGAAGAGAGAGATCGGTGTTCATCCTTCGTATGAACACACGATTAGTCTCCTCTCCCCTAAAAGAACCGGGATCTGTGTGTTTATACACACACACAGATCCCGGTTCTCGGTCTGTCACGAGCGATCGTGGGTGCCCGGCGGTCATCGTGCCCGCCGGGCACGAGCATTGGCTACATGTACACCAGGGGTGCTCAACCTTTTTAAGCACGGGGGCCACTTTAGCGACTTGGTAACCGATCGCGAGCCAAATTGAGCAGAGCGGGCGGATGGCAGGTCCATGTCCGCTCTGCATATGCAGAGTGGATACGGACACAACCCACTATACTCTTTTTCTTTTTTTTTTTTAAAGGATTGGATTGGAGGAAGGACACAAGTTGGTTTACATCTGCCACTCCTTAGAGGTGAATGGAGGGTCCAATTGGGTCGAACTGACCGTGTGAAAGCGCCCAAGGCCACTTTCACACTGATGCGCTGCGGTTTACCCACACAGCGGGTGCAACGCAGTGTACCTTTGGCTTTCCTGCACTTTGCAATAGACTTCTATTACATTCTGCAAGTTTGGTGCACTTTCAGAAAGCTCACCAAATTCGCAGTTATTAACAGAAGTCTATGGCTCAGTTCAGGTAACCCGCAGGTGCACTGCTCTGCATCTGTGGGTCAGTTTGAAAGCAGCCCGGTAGCTACTGCAGAACAGATATGCCCATATATACACTGTGATTTTAGTAATAAACTGACCTTTAACCTCCCTGGCGGTATTCCCGAGTCTGGCTCGGGGTGAAATTTCAGCACCAAAAGCGGTAAACCCGAGCCAGACTCGGGATTGCATCGCAGTGATCCAGGCAGAGTTACTCACCTTGTCCCCTGGATCCTGCGATGCCTCTCCGCTGTGTGATCGAGCCGTCATCTCGCTCGATTCACACACTTCCGAGTGCCGCCGAGCTCCGTTCCCTGCAGCGTTACGACGCACGGGGACGGAGATCGGCGCCAAATTCAAAAAAGTTGAAACACAGTACACACAGTACACTGTAATCTTACAGATTACAGTACTGTATCAAATAATTACACACCCCCATTGTCCCTAGTGGTCTGCCCAGTGTCCTGCGTGCACTTTTATATAATAAAAACTTTTCTTTCTGCCTAGAAACTGGAGATTGTCCATAGCAACCAAAAACTGTCCCTTTATGTCAAAAGGGGTTTTAGACCAGCTAAAAAACAGCGATAATAAATTAGAATTAACCGATAGCGATTTGTGGGGAAATTCGTCATCAAACACTGAAAAACACTTTTATTATTATATTATTTGTTATAATTATTTTATAGTTATTTATTTTATTAAAATGTATAATTTAGTTTTTTGAACTTTATCATACCCGGGATGTCTACTAGACTCTGGTTTGGACAGATTTAAGTGAGTTATTCCTAAGAATTACAGGCCTGCAATATAAAACGCCAAATTTCCATGCAGAATAATGGTACCGCTTTCAGCAGCTAAAATCTGACAGAATCATACCGCCAGGGAGGTTAATAACAGTATTCTATACTAGTCCATCCCAGAGCAGGAGGTCGCAGGCCACATCAGAGGGCTTCGCGGGCCACATGTGGCCCCCGGTTGGGCACCCCTGGTGTACACGCTGCAGGCGCCCCTAGCGGCCAAAAGGCGAATCGACGCAAGTAAAACTGCAGCGGCTGGACGGCAAGTGATTAAAGGTCTAAATAAAATCCTTATTTTTTAAAAAGAAGAACTAAAAATCCACTGTAAACTATTTTTCTCTTATCCATGGACTGACACGGCGTCTCTTATTCACTGTACACGTGGGTTATGTCCCTGCTTGCAGGAGAAGACCTAGGCAGAATGTGAGATGTTATACATACATTCTAAAAGCCAAAGCTGAACAGCCCCGACCAGGGGGCGGTCCCTCCGGACATAACCCACCCCCTGCAGTCAGCAGACCTCAGTTTTTTTCTGCCTAGCAGAAGGAGAAGAAGTGGCTCTCTCAGGAGCCAGTCTCCTGGAAGATTTTACTTTAATTTTTATTCCTTTGAGAATTTTATTATTTTATTTTTGAGACCTTCAATCAACTGTCGGCTGGGTACACTAGTATCCTCGTAGTCTAACCTGTCCGACCATCGAGCGTGCTGATCCTCGCCTTGTGTGCGTGAGACTCAGTTCACGAAATGCCCCATGACTCCAGGGGTGGCCGGGTTGCTTTCATGCTCCCGCGGTCCTCTCAAGATTGAACAGTACCTGATGGACTGTTTCTCTTGCGGTGGACCGGGCCGACAGCTACGCAGTACGACTCTGTGATAGGTCTGTCAGAAACACACCAGTGGGTCCATCAGGGGACGGGTAAGTAGTCTCTCCTGCCTGCAGGTGAGTACAAAATGCTGTGTGTGTTTCTCTGTGGGGGATTTTCCCTGTCTCCCCCTGTGTTTTATTGTCACGCTCTGTCACCATTGCTTGTGCTGTGGGGGGTGCCTGGGGGGGTCATACTGTCCTGGGGGGGGGGCTCATGCTGGTTTGCATATCGCTGGGGGCCTTTTGTGTTATTTTGGGGCCTGGGCGCCGTTTGGCACTGTGTGTGTGCCGTTTTGAATTTTTTTATTTTATCTGCGCATGGTGGCCATTTTGCCGCGGATCGCCACAGTGAAGTGCGGCGGCCATTTTCTTGTAGCCCGCGCGTTTTTCAGCACTAGTTTGGCCTCTATTGCAGCTGTAAACAGCGCGAATCTCCTCACAATCTCCTCACAGCTCACTCGCGCTGACACAGCGCGGTACAGACAGACGTATCTGAGCGATCCTGGTCCGGTCTGATGAGTCCCCTGGGCGCCCCCTCCTCAGTCAGCACAGCATGTGGGTAGACTTTATTTTTTTTTTTTATCTGAGGAGTCTCAGAGAGGGGCCTGTGGTAGCGGCGACCCTTGTGTCTCAGACACTTACGGGATGGGCAAAAATTTTTGCACCAGACTGTACAGGAGCATATTCTTCCTCCAGACGCTATTGCTCTGGCCCACCAAATGGTGCAGGGCCTGGTTTAGGTTGCGACGCCACGTTAGACGCGGCCCCTAATATTCAGGGCCTCTGTCTCGGCGGTGGTATTGCGTCATCTTATCTGGTTGAAATGCTGGTCTGCTGACCTAGCCTCTAAGAAGCTTCTGATGGATCTACCATTAAAAGGTGGTAGCCTTGTAGGTGCTGCGCTGGATGACATCATCAAGGATGTCACGGGAGGTAAAAGCACTCTTCTTCCTCAGTCTAGCTAGGGTAAGGAGGCCCGCCGTAAGCAGGGTCCTTCCTTTCCAGCAAAAAAGTTTTTTTTCCGTCAGAGTCCACATGTAGGCCTTCCCAGACTGACAGCGGTGTGGCTGGTGGACACAAGCGCCCCTGGGTGCGCAAGCCAAACAAGCCGGCTCTCAAGCCCGCCTCCGCGTGAAGTCTTGCCCCCACCCAACTCTGGGGTAGGGGGGGGGGGTGACTTTGCAGGTTCACGGATCCGTGGACCTCCCGGATCTCCTACCAGTGGGTGTGCGAGGTGATCACCTCAGGTTACAGTATAGGTTTCCGTTCCTGGCCCCAGACAGATTCTTCCCTCAAATCTTCCTCTCCTTCCTGCCCGTCGGGCAGCCCTATGGGGGCTATCCAGGATTGATCAGGTCCGGAGTGATTGTGCCGGTTCTGTCACAGGAGAGGTTTCAGGGATTCTACTCAAATCCGTTTGTCGTCCCAAAAAAGGGACAGGGTACGGCCTATCCTGGACCTCAAGGTCCTGAATGCCTTTGTGAAGGTGCAAAAGTTCCGCATGGAATCCATTCGCACGTGATCGATACACTCTGCCAGAGGGATTTTCTGACGACCTTGGACATCAAGGACGCCTACTTGCATGTTCCAAACTGCGCAAGTCACCAGAAGTTTCTGCGCTTGCGATCAGTGAAGTCCACTATCAATTTGTGGCTCTTCCTTCGGCCTAGCCTTGGCACCGAGGGTGTTCTCAGAGGTGCTTGCGCCGATTCTAGCTTTGCTGAGATGGCGAGGCATCGCTGTCGTGGGCTATCAGGACGATCTTCTTCTCAGAGCAGAAAGTGGCTCAGAATTAAGACAGTGTGACTATCGTCAGTCGGACCCTCAGGGACTTCGGGTGGCTCCTGAACATTCAGGAGTCAGTCCTGGTCCCGACTCAGCATCTGGAGTATCTAGGTCTGATTCTGGACTCCTTGGAGGCAAAGGTATTCCTACCTCCAGGAAAGTTACTGAAACTTCAGTCTGCAGTGCGTGTGCTGACATCCCGAAAATGGTCGTCAATCCGTTTTTGCATGAGAGTCCTGGGACTCATGGTGGCCTCTTTCGAGGCCGTTCCAAATGCCCAATCACACACCAGGGCATTGCAGAAGGAGATCTTGTTCACTTGGGACAAATCCCTGTTGTCTTTGGATCTTCCGATCCAGGTGAGTAGGGCCGAAACAACTAATCGATTATGAAATTAATCGATTACAATTTTCATAATCGATTTATCGGCCAGTAACATAATAGGGTTAAAAAAAAAAAATAATAAAAAATTAGTCCTTTATAGTACAAAAAGAGCAAATCGCTACTGTAAATATTACTTTCACTGTCCTACAGTAAAAAATGAACCCCCTTCAGTAGCGATTATTTGCTCTTTTTGTACTAATTTTAGTTTTTTTAACCCCATTATGTTACTAAATCTCTCAGGCCTGGGTCACACCTCTGTGTTTTTTGGTGCTTTTTTCAGAAACACACTACTGTGCATTTACATGGTTTCCTATGGGACACGTTCACATCCATGATTTTTTCAGCTGCTGCGTATGTGGAAAGGGCAAGGACTTTTTTTAACGCAAAACGGTGCTATTTTGTTTTTTTGATTTAATATTCTTCAATGGAGAAGCTGCAGAAAAGCATGTAGTGTGTTTTTGCAGCAATTTGTGTTTTGTAATCTGCCCAACAACAAATTGGGTAAAAAAAATAAAAAATGCAAAATTACCTTTTTTGTTTTTACGTTTATTAACCGATTAATCTAAACAATAATAGGCCAACTAATCGATTATGAAAATAATCGTTAGTTGCAGCCCTACAGGTAAGTCACCTGCTCAGGGCGTCCCAGACATGGTGGTTGGGGTCCCCGGCTCTTCGGTCCGGGAAGTCGTTCCTCCCCATCCAATGGACGGTGTTCACTACGGACGCCAGCCTGAAGGGCTGGGGTGAAGTCTGGTGAGTCCTGTCGGCCTAAGGGCTTGGACTCCGGACGAAGCCCGTTTACCGATCAATGTTCTGGAAATATGAGCCATCAGACTGTGCCACTCCTCGTGATCTGAGAGATTGCAGGATCGCTCCATTAGGATCCAGTCAGACAACGTCACGGCGGTGGCGTATGTCAACCATCAAGGGGGGACTCTGAGCTCAGCTGCGGCTTCCGAGGTCGCTCGTACCCTGAAGTGGGCTAAAAGAAGCGTGCCGGCTCTGTCGGCCGTTTACATTCCTGGCATAGATAATTGGCAGGCGGACTATTTGAGTCGCCAGTCGCTGGACCAGGGAGCGTGGTCCTTGCACCCGGAGGTATTTCAACTCCTTTGCCGACGGTGGGGCACGGCGGATGTGGACCTGATGGCCTCTCGACTCAATCGCAAGGTGTCAAGGTTTGTGGCCAGATCCTGTCTCAAGGTCCTATATTTCATCCTGCTTTACAGTCTCGGGCTTTAACGGCATGGCTGTTGAAAGCCAGGTGTTGAGAGACCGAAGTCTCTCGGACTCGGTCATTTCGACCATATTAAGGGCACGGAAGTCTTCCTCCAGAATGATCTATCACCGTACCTGGAAGGCTTACATCGCCATGTGCGAAGAGCTAGACTGACGTCCTCGGACGTATTCTGTCCCTAGATTCCTGCGTTTCCTGCAGCATGGAGTGGCCCAAAAGCTCGCTTTGAGTATCATTAAGGGTCAGATTTCGGCCTTAGCCGTCTTCTTTCAGCGACCACTAGCGGGTCATTCCTTGGTTTGCACCTTTGTGCAGGGGGTTTGCCATGTGCTCCCTCCTGTCAAGTCTCCTCTCCCCCCGTGGGATCTGAATTGGTACTCTCAGTTCTCCAGGAACCTCCTTTTGAGAATATCAGAGACATTCCCCTCTTGACTTTGTCTCAGAAGGTGGCCTTTTTAGTGGCAATCACTTCTGTTAGACGAGTGTCTGAGTTGGCGACCTTGTCCTGCAAGTCACTATATTTAGTCGTCCATAAGGATAAGGCGGTGTTGCATCCGCGACTTTCTCTTTTGCCAAAAGGTGGTCTCGACCTTTCACCTAAATTAGGGCATTGTCCTCCCGTCCTTGTGTCCTCACCCATCGCATCCCAGAGAGTTTGCGCTGCACACATTGGATGTGGTACGAGCCTTGCGGGTGTACCTGTCTGCTACTCCTTCTATTCGGAAGTCTGACTCACTGTTTGTGACTGTCTCTGGTCCAAAACAGGGCTAAGCGGCTTCGTCTGCCACCATTTCTAGGTGGATCAGACAAACCGTCATTCAAGCCTATGCTCTCAAGGGACGGGCGCCTCCCTTTCCGGTTACGCTGCATTCCACCAGGGCAATTAGTGCTTCCTGGGCTTTCCGACTTAATGCGTCGGTTGCACAAGTGTGCAAGGCGGCGACCTGGTCGTCTGTTCATACCTTTTCTAAGTTTTATAAGGTTGATGTGGCTGCATCTTCGGATGCTTCCTTCGGCCACAAGGTGTTGCAGGCCGCTGTTTAAAGTTGCAACTCCTCCGTTAAGGAGCTCTGCCTTGTTTGGAGTGAAGTTTTTTGGTTTTTCCATTTATACTGCTCCCATCCCTCTTGACACTGCTTTGGGACATCCCACACGTTCAGTGAATAAGATCCGCCGTGTCGGTCCATGGATGTCAGAGAAAAGGATTTTACGGTGAGTACAAAAATCCTATTTTCATGAAATCATTTCTTACTTTGTTTTACTGCCTCCTTGTAACATCTTGGATGAGCTCCCACACCTCTCCTTTTGCCATTCACTTCTGTGCATTAAATACTTTATGCACTTCTATTGCACTATATACACGTCTGTGCATTTAATATTTTAATGCATGTCTGTTGCGATCATTTGCAATGCTCTATACACACACTGCAAAAGCCCACAGTCCACAAGCCCACGGCCCATAAGAACTCTATGCTCTTGATTACAGTGGGACATGGAGAACTAATGTAGCCCCACCCTCCAACAACAAATCAGATCTTTTTTTTTTTTTTAAAAGGAGATTTGGGGGAATCTGAGAGCAGTAAAAGGTCATTTCTGGGGGTTAGGAATACATACAAGAATAGAATGTATTTTTACACATTCTTATTCACTGAACCCCCATATATTATCTAATAAAGGTTTTAACCCCCTGATCGCCTGGCGGGTGATATCAATTAGGTTTTAGCGTCAGAGAGGGTCTGCGTCACACCCCAGGCAGCATCAGGTTAGTGCCAGTAGCGCTAACACCCACACGTGAAGCATACACCTCCCTCAGTGGTATAGTATCTGAACAGATCAATATCTGATCTGATCAGATCTATACTAGCGTCCCCAGCAGTTTAGGGTTCCCAAAAACGCAGTGTTAGCGGGATCAGCCCAGATACCTGCTAGCACCTGCGTTTTGCCCCTCCGTCTAGCCCAGGCCACCCAAGTGCAGTATCGATCGATCACTGTCACTTACAAAACACAACACACATAACTGCAGCGTTCGCAGAGACAGGCCTGATCCCTGCGACTCCAGTGCTGTAGGAGGTGATTTCACCACCACAGTTAAAAAAAAAAAAAAAGCATATATGCCGAAGCATTGGGGCAGCAGGGGCGGAGGAGCGATTTTGCTCCTAATGCCGCGTACATACGGTCAAAATTCCGACGGAGGCTTGCCCGTGGAAAAGTCCGACCGTGTGTACGCGGCATAACTTTTGCGGGAGGATGCCCCCATGCTTCGGCTTATATAAATGGTGCATGTATGCCCATCATTAGAAGTGGGTGGATGAAGGGAGGTATTCTAATGGTGGGCATACCCACCGATCAATCTTTTTTTTCGTTCAGCCAACAGGCTGCATGAAAAAAAAAAAAAGATTACAATACATGTCCAACAAGGACCAGCAACGTACTGGTATGTTGCTGGACTTTGAATGGTTATACCAGAATGATGCCTGCGGGTTTAGGTATCATCTTGGTATCATTCTTTTCAGCCAGCGGCCGGCTTTCATATAAAAAGCAATCCTAGCGGCTAATTAGCCTCTGGACTAATTTTACAAGCAGTGGGAGGGAATGTCCCCCCCACCGGATATAAAAAGCGCCATTGGGAAATTGGGAAAGCATTTTATCACACCGATCTTGGTGTGGTCAGATGCTTTGAGGGCAGAGGAAAGATCTAGGGTCTAATAGACCCCAGTTTTTTCAAAAAAAGAGTACCTGTCACTAGAGGTCGACCGATATGGGTTTTTCGCTGGCCGATGCCGATATTTAGAAATTTGGGCGGCCGATGGCCGATTTTTGTGGCAGAGTTTTGTGTGGCCGATTAAAAAAAAAAAAAAAAAAAAAAAAAACCCTCACCCACTCCACTCCTTCCTGCTTACTCCCGTCACTCTAGCACACACTTGATGTCCTCAGTACAGATGGCACTGGCAGGTGGCACTGGTTTGGAACTGGCAGGTGGCACTGGTGTGGAACTGGCAGGTGGCGCTGGTTTGGAACTGACAGTTGGCACTGGCAGGTGGCACTGGTTTGGAACTGGCAGGTGGCACTGGCAGGTGGCACTGGTGTGGAACTGGCAGGAGGCACTGATTAGCACTGGCAGGTGGCACTGATTGGCACTAGCAGATGGCGCTGGTTTGGAACTGACAGATGGCACTATTGGCACTGGCAGGTGGCACTGATTGGCACTAGCAGGTGGCACTGGTTTGGAACTGACAGATGGCACTGGTTTGGAACTGACAGATGGCACTGGCAGGTGGCACTGGTTTGGAACTGACAGATGGCACTATTGGCACTGATTTGGAACTGACAGATGGCACTAGTTTGGGACAGATGGCACTGATTGGCAGTGGCGCTGGCTGGCGGTGGCGCTGGCTGGCGGTGGCGGGCGGCGCTGGCTGGCGGTGGGTGGTGCTGGCTGGCGGTGGCACTGGCTGGAGGTGGCGGGTGGCACTGGCTGGCGGTGGCTGGCGGTGGCGGGTGGCACTGGCTGGCGGTGGCACTGGCTGGCGGCACTGACAGATTGCACTGATTTTGCAGACCCAGCAGCTAAATTACATCTGCCAATGATTGGGCTGCTTTAGAAAGGGGGCGTGGCCACATACACATAGCGACCCGTCCAGATACCATCCCATTAGCTGGTGTAATATAGCTGCTGGGTCCCGCCCACCCCGGCCGGGACCCGCCCACCCCGACATCGAGCTGACAGCTCCTCTCTCTCTCTCTCCTTTCTGCTCACACACTCAGCGGCTCTGGCTGCATCAAGCGCCGCGCTGAGTGTGTGAGCAGAGAGGAGAGAGAGACAGAGAGGAGCTGTCAGCTCGATGTCGGGGTGGGCGGGACCCGGCCCGGGGTGGGTGGGACCCAGCAGCTATATTACACCAGCTAATGGGATGGTATCTGGGCGGGTCGCTACGTGTATGTGGCCCCGCCCCCTTTCTAAAGCAGCCCAATCATTGGCTGGTGTAATTTAGCGGCCGGGTCCCGCCCACCCCGGCCGGGTCCCGCCCACCCCCGACATCAAGCTGACAGCTCCTCTCTGTCTCTCTCTCCTCTCTGCTCACACACTCAGCGCGGCGCTTGATGCAGCCAGAGCCGCTGAGTGTGGAGGAGGAGGAATGAGCGGAGGTCAGTCTGAAATATCGGCCTAATCTTGATAATAAATCGGCCGATGCCGATTTATCAAAAATGGCCAAATATCGGCCGATCTATCGCCCAGCCGATATATCGGTCGACCTCTACCTGTCACTACCTATTGCTATCATAGGGGATATTTACATTCCCTGAGATAACAATAAAAATGATAAAAAAAAAAATATGGAAGGAACAGTTTAAAAATAAAATAGCAAAATTAATAATAATTAAAAAAAAAAAAAAAATGGCGAACGCAAGCGTCGGTCTGGCGTCATATGTAAACAGCAATTGCACCATGCATGTGAGGCATCACCACAAAGGTCAGATCGAGGGCAGTCATTTTAGCAGTAGACCTCTGTAAATCTAACGTGGTAACCTGTAAAGGCTTTTAAAAATGTATGTAGTTTGTCGCCACTGCGCGTTTGTGCGAAATTTTAAAGCATGTCGTGTTTGGTATCTATGTACTCGGCCTAAGATCATCTTTTTTATTTCATCAAACATTTGGGCAATATAGTGTGTTTTAGTGCATTAAAATTAAAAAAAGTGTATTTTTTCCAAAAAAAATGCGTTTGAAAAATCGCTGCACAAATACTGTGTGAAAAAAAAATGCAACACCCACCATTTTAAGCTGTAGGGCCTTTGCTTTAAAAAAAAAAAATATATAAAATGTTTGGGGGTTCAACATAATTTTCTTGCAAAAAAAAAAAATGTTTTCATGTACACAAAAAGTGTCAAAAAGGGCTTTGTCTTCAAGTGGTTAGAAGAGTGGATGTAAGCTTCCTAATGTTGTGTATAAAAACGCCAGGACAGTTCAAAACCCCCCCAAATGACCCCATTTTGGAAAGTAGACACCCCAAGCTATATACTGAGAGGCATGTCGAGTCCATGGAATATTTCATATGTTGACACAAGTTGTGGAAAAAATGTAAAAAAAAATTATTTTTTTTGCACAAAGTTGTCACTAAATGATATATTGCTCAAACATGCCGTGGGCATATGTGGAATTACACCCCAAAATAAATTCTGTTGCTTTTCCGGAGTACGGGGATACCACATGCGTGGGACTTTTTGGGAGCCTAGCCGCGTACGGACCCCAAAAACCAAGCACCGCCTTCAGGCCTTCTAAGGGTGTAAATTTTTGATTTCACGCCTCACTGCCTATCACAGTTTCGGAGGCCATGGAATGCCCAGATGGCACAAACCCCCCCCAAATGACCCCATTTTGGAAAGTAGACACCCCAAGCTATTTGCTGAGAGGTATGGTGAGCATTTTGCAGATCTCGCTTTTTGTCACAAAGTTTTGAAAATTGAAAAAAAAAAATATCTACATATATTTTCTCTTTCTTCATTTTCAAAAACAAATGAGAGCTGTAAAATACTCACCATGCCTCTCAGCAAATAGCTTGGGGTGTCTACTTTCCAAAATGGGGTCATTTGGGGGGGTTTGTGCTATTTTGGCATTTTATGGCCTTCGAAACTGTGATAAGTAGTGAGGAGTGAAATCAAAAATTTGTGCCCTTAGAAATCCTGAAGGCGGTGCTTGGTTTTCGGGGTCCCGTACGCGGCTAGGCTCCAAAAAAGTCCCACACATGTGGTATCCCCGTACTCAGGAAAAGCAGCAAAATGTATTTTGGGGTGCAATTCCACATAACCATGGCATGTGTGAGCAATATATCATTTAGTGACAACTTTTTGTACTTTTTATTTATTTTTGTCATTATTCAAATCACTTGGGACAAAAAAAAAAAAAAAAAAATATTCAATAAATGGGCTCAACATGCCTCTCAGCAATTTCCTTGGGGTGTCTACTTTCCAAAATGGGGTCATTTGGGGGGGGGGGTTGCACTGCCCTGCCATTTTAGCACCTCAAGAAATGAGATAGGCAGTCATAAATTAAAAGCTGTGTAAATTCCAGAAAATGTACCCTAGTTTGTAGATGCTATAACTTTTGCGCAAACCAATAAATATACGCTTATTGACATTTTTTTTTACTAAAGACAAGTGGCTGAATACATTTTGACCTAAATGTATGACTAAAATTGAGTTTATTCGATTTTTCTTATAACAAAAAGTAGAAAGTATCATTTTTTTTTTCAAAATTTTCAGTCTTTTTCCGTTTATATTGCAAAAAAAAAAAAATCGCAGAGGCAATCAAATACCATTAAAAGAAAGCTCTATTTGCGGGAAGAAAAAAAGACGCAAATTTAGCTTGGGTACAACATTGCATGTCCGCACAATTTCCAGTTAAAGCAGCGCAGTGCCAAATTGTGAAAACACCTCTGATCATTAAGCTGCGTATTGGTCCGGTCCTTAAGTGGTTAAACCGGAGTTTAGCCCAGGTTCACACTGGGCTGCGGGAATGAATCCGTGCGAGTTCAGCTGAAGTCGCACGATTTCACTCCCGCTTGTCAGTCCTGATTTCGGCCACGATTACAGAGACATCTGTGCAGTTTCTGCACAAATGTCAATGTAAACCGCAGGCTGAAATCGCAAAAAGTAGTACAGAAACGACTTTTTAAAATCGGTGCAGCGTCGCACCCATTAGGACCGTGCCATTGCCGACAAATGCTGCTGATTTGACACGTCAAATCGCATGTCAAATTGCACCAGTGTGAACCAGGTCTTAGAGTCATTTTAACATCTTGCAAAAAAGCAGCGGATTGGCCGGCTATAAGGGGAAGAAGAAGGCCGTATTTTTATTTTAATTTTTTTAAACAATATCCTTATTTTGTAAAAGTATTCAATTTGGTCATTTGGAATGCTCTATACACTTTACAAAGCCCATAGTTCACAGTCCACAGCCAATCTCAGGAGAGAGAAACAGAACTATGTGCTCTTGCTTACAGTGGGACATGGAGAACTAATGTAGCCACCCTCCAACAACAAATCAGATAATTAAAAATAAAATGGAGATTTGGAGTCGGAGCAGTAAAAAGGTACTTTTTTGGGTAAAGAATACATACTTGAATATATATATTTTTTTAAACCAGAATTTATTGTCATTTTAAAGCTGGGTTGACACTGCCGCACGGAGCAGCTCACAGCAGGGGGTCTGGTGCGTCCCTGTTCACTGTTTCAGGTCCGATTTCAGTCTGAATTTGGACCTAAAACAGACCAGAAGATGCACAGGACTTCTGTGTAATTCGCTCCGTATATGTGTGAACTGGCTCCATAGAGAGTCGATCACAATCTCCTGACATGCAAATTGGATGCAGAGAAATTTGTATCCAATTTTCACTAGTGTGAACCCAGCCTTAAAATCTTACAAAAAAGGAGCGCGATTGGCCAGCTATAAGGGGAAGGAGGAGGACGGATTTTTTTTTTTTTTTTACACTAAAACAATTTCATTATTTCCCTTCCTCCCTCTGTTATTGCTCCTGCATTCGCTCTAGGCCATCTGCAGGCAGCCTACAGGAGGTGGACACAGCATCTGCACTGACACCACCACATGTCAAAAATAAAACATTCAGGCAGGAGTGGGTGCACAGATCTGAACGCACACTGGGGTTGATTTACTAAAAAAAAAAAAAAAAAAAAAGAGTGCAAAATCTGGTGCAGCTGTGCATGGTAGCCAGTCAGCTTGTTCAAACCGAGCTTTGACAAAAATTCCTGGAAGCCGATTTGTTTCCATGCACAGCTGCACCAAATTTTGCACTCTCCAGTTTTAGTAAATCAACCCCACTGATTAAAGCTGAATTCCAGGTGCAAAGTAGTTCTAGAGGTAGAAGTTTTTTTATTTTAATGCATTCTATGCGTTAAGAAAAAAATAAAAATGTGAGCAGTAGACCACCTCAACCCCCCCAATACTTACCTGAACCCTATCTCAATCCAGCAATGTTGCACAAGAGCCTCAGCTGTCCGGGACTCTCACTCCTCATTGGCTGAGACAGCAGCGGGTGCCATTGGCTCCTACTCCTGTCAAAGTCAGTGAGCTGAGGAGAGAGGGGGTGGGGTCGAACGGATGCACAGAGAAGCCACTCGGCAGTAGGGATGAGCTCCGGCGTGTTTGCACACTCCACGTGCAGAGCCCGCTAGGAAGTCGCCACAGCGCTGCACTAATGAAAGGCAGGGAGACATTGTCCCGATGCGCGGCTGCAGAGATCGGGAAATGTCTCCCTGCATGTGATTAGCGCAGCGCCGACTTCCTGGCGGGCTCTGCACGTGGAGTGTGCGAACACGCCGAAGCTCATCCCTACTCGGCAGTCCCCATAGCAAGCTGCTTGCTGTGGGGGCACTTGGCAGAAGGGAGGGACCAGAAGCCGCAGCAAGGGAACCCGAGAAGAGGAGGATCTGGGCTGCTCTGTGTAAAACCACTACACAGAGCAGGTAAGTATGACATGACATTTAAACAAAAAACAAAACAAAGACTTTAATGTCACTTTAACCACTTCCCACCCTGGGCAGGAAGGGGGAAGTGCCCGGTATTGAATTGGTTAAGGAACCCTCAACATTGGCACATGTTTTGAACCTGCTGAGAACAAAAAAAAAAAAGTACATCTCTCACCTCATTGACAATGGAGACCAAACAGGGGAGAGATTTGTTCACTTTGGTTTTCTTTTCATTTTATCCTTTATTGCTTGTGAATTGTGTGCGACTCACAAAACCTCGCTCTTCATGATCTAAAATGCAGTACAATCATTCATTACTTGGATCACGCAATAAAATAAGTCATCTGTATAATAGAAGAGCCCCCATTTCTGTGTGGAGGGATAAAAACGAAACAAACTCAATTAAAACCTGTTTTTTTTCCCATTTATTTATGATTGCATTCATAAAAAAGTCATTGTCTAGCTCCCTGGAGCCCAGTCTGCAGCCCACTGGTTCTGGTTGTGCACCCCTAGTACCCCAGCAGTCCTAGGGGTCCAGTCTCTGACCATCTCTCATAGCGTGTGCCGACATCTCTGACCATCTCGTATGCAAATGTATCCTGTTCTCTTTGTATTGCTTCTTTTGTAAGAAATCGCTGGTGTTCCTGCAAGTCTCTCTGCTTTCCTATTAAAGCTGACCACAGGTAGGGAGGCCACAACACTTTTATTCCTATAATAAGGAATGTAAACATCCCTTGTAATAGAAAAAAGAATGGCAGGTCCTCTTTATGGAGAGATCTCTCCTTTACCTTTAAAAGCAAAAGATCCCCAAAAATTCTGACCATTTGCTTTATATAATAAAAAGTAAAGTTTTCTACCACCCTGGACCAGAAGTGACTTCATGACACTGCTCTGGTCCTCCAGGGCCATAGAGGTGGAGGACAGGATGCCACTGCCTGGAGGGAGGTCGGGACCTGGTGGCCGAGTACCATTGCGATTGCTCTGTAGTGTCCCCCCCCCCCCGATATATAAAAGGTTGTCAGGAGCCTAAAGTAGGGGGTTGAGGAGCTGGACCAGCACAGAGAATAACATTAGACCCCAGGAGAGGCAAGGGCTATGACGTGGTTAGCACATCTGGGGTCTGTAGTTCACATCCCAGTTCCCCCCACACTCCACAGACAGGCTTGTTGGTTATTTGTCCCCGGTATGAGATTCTACAGAGTGTGTACAACATGGCCGCCTCCCCTCCAACCTGAGGATCGCTCTGAGCCGCAAGCAGAGAAGATCTGTAGAGTGATCCATTCACAACAAGAAGAGTCACATCTCCCAGCAAGTTCAACATCACATTACAAGAGAAGAGAAATGGCTTTTTGGAAAGGAAAAACTGAAAATAAAAAATTTAAAATCCTAGAAGTGTCCGAGCTTTTCTCTGCCATGTGATCAGGTGGTGACAGGGTCTCTTTATGTTCTGTATACAGCGGGGGAAGGGTTAGAAGTTGTATGGGGGAGGTGATGCTGTCTGGGGCCCCATTGAGATTTCCCCTCACTTCTGTTCTTGGAGTTTCCCCTAATGTCAGAGCATGAGCAGGGGTCACCAGCACAGGAAGTGAGTGCAAACCTTCCCAATGGGGACACAGCCGGAAAAACACACCTGACAGAGGATCTGACTCCTCCACACTTAGGGTTGCCACCTCATCCCTAAAACTGAACACATATTAATTACACGGGTTCTGTGGCCGATTATGGCGGTAATTAAACTCACTTGGTGCCTTGTCTGCATTAAATTAGCCTCAGAACCTGTGTAATTTATACGTGTTCAGGTTTAAAAGGGATGAGGTGGCAACCCTTACCCACACTCCATACATTACAATGAGGAGAGGTTGGGGGTCAGAGATAGGGTTGCCACATGTACGGGATTCACCCGGACAGTCCGGGTTCTGAATCATCTGCCCGGTTTTCAGACTCTTTGAAACCCGGACAGACCATTCATCAGGCACGGGGAGCCCCATTAGCATATCTGTCACTGTGGAGACAGCAGCAGTGTCACTGCTTCTCCATGAATACAATGTGCTGGTTGTTAGAATCTAAAGCTCATTCCTGTCTCCCCGCTTCCAGGCTCTTGCAGGGTCTCTGTTATCAGTGGCTTAACTTTCTCCCCCCCGATCACTAGTGCGGTGTGCTTAGAGAACCCGGGAGGCGGAGCTGAGGAGGAGATCATGTCGGGAGGAGTAGATAATGTCGGGCTGGCGCTGCTCACACTGCATGCAGGGAAGAGGTGAGCTGAGAGTTTTTGTCCGAGTCTCCTGGAGTGGAAAGCTGACAGGATTTGTTTTGCAGGAGTTGCTGTGAAGGGTTAAGGTGACAGGAGGATCAGAAATGTGTGTGACCCATATCTTCCTCCAAGCCTCACACCTCTGTCTATACAAACATCCCCCATCCTCAGTCCAGATAATGTGCAGTAATTTATGACCATTCATTAACCCTGTGTGTATGTGGAGAGTGTAAACTTCTGATTGTACAGAGCTTGGATAACACAGGGATATATGAATGGTCATCCATTACCTTCACATCTGTACATACAGAGTTTTAATTGTTGTAAATACTAGTGGATGAGTACAATAGCTTTTGTTTTTATATACATCACTATTTCTCAGCCCCAAACTCCCCCCAGGTCACTTCATACAACCAGCTGGCATCATCCCCTCCACACTCATCTCCTGTACA
Source organism: Rana muscosa (assembly GCA_029206835.1). Lineage (NCBI taxonomy): Eukaryota > Metazoa > Chordata > Amphibia > Anura > Ranidae > Rana > Rana muscosa. Next base: position 159,257,002 of record CM055119.1, on the reverse strand, counting down.
TACTACCCCCCCCATCCCCTCCTGTACACAGTACCCCCACCACCCCCTCCTCTCCTGTACACAGTACCCCCACCACCCCCTCCTCTCCTGTACACAGTACCCCCACCACCCCCTCGGCACTCCTCTCCTGTACATACTACCCCCACCATCCCCTCGGCACTCCTCTCCTGTACATACTACCCCCACCACCCCCTCGGCACTCCTCTCCTGTACATACTACCCCCACCACCCCCTCGGCACTCCTCTCCTGTACATACTACCCCCACCACCCCCTCGGCACTCCTCTCCTGTACATACTACCCCCACCACCCCCTCGGCACTCCACTCCTGTACATACTACCCCCACCACCCCCTCGGCACTCCTCTCCTGTACATACTGCCCCCACCTACCCCTCGGCACTCCTCTCCTGTACATACTACCCCCACCATCCCCTCGGCACTCCTCTCCTGTACATACTACCCCCACCATCCCCTCGGCACTCCTCTCCTGTACATACTACCCTCACCATCCCCTCGGCACTCCTCTCCTGTACATACTACCCCCACCATCCCCTCGGCACTCCTCTCCTGTACATACTACCCCCACCATCCCCTCGGCACTCCTCTCCTGTACATACTACCCCCACCATCCCCTCGGCACTCCTCTCCTGTACATACTACCCCCACCATCCCCTCGGCACTCCTCTCCTGTACATACTACCCCCACCATCCCCTCGGCACTCCTCTCCTGTACATACTGCCCTCATCATACCCACCACACGCCTTCTGCCACTCTGCATGTTGCAGAGCTCGGGGGCCTCTAATCTTCGGCCTTCCACATTAATGTTGGCTCCCATGAGACAGCCATCTTTAAACCTGGGGGACACATGATCTTCAATTGCCCAGAGGCCCAATGAGTTATCAGACCACCCCTGGCCCGGACTGTGGCTACTAGGGATGAGCTCCGGGCGTGTTCGTATTGAACACATGCAGAGCATGCCAGGAAGTTGGCACCGCGCTGCGCTAATCACAGCCAGGGAGACATTTCCCAATCTCTGCAGCCAAATATCAGGAAATGTCTCCCTGGCTGTGATTAGTGCAGCGCGGTGCCGACTTCCTGGCAGGCTCTGCACGTGTTCAATGCAAACACGCCGGAGCTCATCCCTAGTGGCTACCCAGCAGGGTTGCTCACTGCAATTGTAGGCAAAGAGTGTCAACTTTGTTGACTCTGATGTAAAGGGGACTCTTGTGATTAACTCCATATGATTAGATAGGTTATTTAAATCACAAAATATATGTATAGTGTATGCTACATAAAAACTGCCTTGCCTTTTACAGAGGTAATGAATTTAATGTACTACTGAAAAAAAAAATTGCCGTGCGCTGCTTATGTGTTCGGGTTTGGCTTGAAGAAAAGGTGGCAACCCTAATCAGAGATCATACCATGGGAACTCTGTGATTCCTATCAGTCTGCAGGATTCTTCCTCCTGTGTGTAGAAGAAGGCGGTGCGAGCCGAGGACCACCTGTTCTCCATGGGGAACTAATAGTCCCAGCACACCCTGCCAGCTGCTTGGAGTCTCCCCCTCCCCCCCATGACCATGCAGCCTTCCTCATTCCCGGGCAGGACAATGTCCCCTCTCCCCATCCTCCACTCACCTCCATCCCACACAGAACACAACCTTTTTTCCTGTGTATAGATAGGCTGAACGCTCCATTCCTGTACCGGAAACAGCAGAATAGTACAACACACCAACTTCCTGTGTGCTCTGAAAACTCTTGCCCCCCTGAAAACATACCATGTGACCAGAGGCGAATGGCGCTGTTCTCAAAGTACCATGTGACCAGGGGGGTGTGGTGTTGGTTTTCTAGAACGCCATCTTGAGTTTTGGCGAGGAGCAATAGATTCCAATTATCTGTGTGTGACAGTAAGGGCAGAGTGGAGGAGGGGCTGCTGGTTCAGATGACAGATGTCCTCCTCACTGACTGCACTCCTTGGATTCACACTAATAAGAATAATCATTCTACATAGAAGTTTCACATGACTCTATGGGCAACTCTAGTACCTCTGTGTAAAGTGTTAGGCCTGATTCACACCTATGCAGTTTTAGTGCATTTTGCAGATTTGCACTACAGTCCATTTTACATGGTTTCCTATGGAACGCGTTCTGTAGTGCAAATCTGCAAAATGAAAAAAGCACTAAAAATGCCATAGGTGTGAATCAGGCCTTAAGCCTCGTACACACGATCAGATTGTTGGCAGGGGATTGTCTGTAGACAGACTGTTGTCCTAAAATATGACCGTTAGGACGCTCCTTCTGACAGTTGTTGTCCAACTTTCAGCCAACAAATGTTGGCTGACAGGCTAGTAAATTTTTTGACGTCAGATTTTCATATGGTCAGTACACAAATCCGTCACACAAAAGTCGAAAGTACAAACACGCATGCTCGGAATCAATGCTCACCAAACGCAAAAGCAGAAATGGCCCAAAGGGTGGCGCACAAGAGCTGAAATTCCTTGTAGTACGTCACAACATTCATGTTTGTTGCATGAAAATTGTGTACCGTTAATATGGAAGACAAGATCCTGGCACACGCCTTTTGGACAAAAATTAGACGCTCGGTTGGCCAACAATTGGATCGTGTGTACGAGGCTTAAGGCTCCGTTCACACTGGTGAGATGACAGACATTGCATGTGATTCACACCGCATTGCTGTGCAGATCACACGTGATGTCTGTGCGATGTGTTTTCAGCTATACAAATTGTATGACTGAAATCGCACCACATTCACACCAAAATGGTACAGGACACTTTTTTTGGTCCGCCCTGGAATTGGATCGCATGGGGTGTTCACACTTATGCAATCCGATTCCTTACCATTTCACAGTTAGCACTGCGATTGGGGTTGCCACCTCATCCCTTTAAACCTGAAGACATATGAATTACACAGGTTCTGAGGCTAATTGAATGCAGATTAGGCACCAATTATATGTGTTCGGGTTTAAAGGGATGAGGGGGCAACCCTAAAGTCTCGTACACACAATCGGATTATCCAACGGGTATTATGTGATGGCAGGCTGTCGTCGGATAATCCGACCCTTTGTACGCTCCATTGGACAATTGTTGTCGAATTTTCCGCCAACAAATGTGAAATAGCATGCTTTTTAAATTGTCTGCCAACAATTGTGTGTTGTCGGATTATACAATCGTGTGTACACAAGTCCATCGGACAAAACTCCAAAGTACAAACACGCATGCTCAGAAGCAATGCTAACCATAACACAACATTATAAGTTGCCCAAAAGGTGGCGCTAAAGAGCTGAAAAACCACATAGTTTTGCGTTTGTTGGCCAACAATTCTTTGCCGTTTGTATGCAAGACAAATTCCTGGCCAGCGCCCTTCGGACAAAAGCCCTACGCTTTGTCCGCAGAAAATCCGATCGTGTGTACGAGGCTTAAGGCTGCTTTCACACTGAGACTGCAGGAGAGCTGCTTTACAGGCACTATTTTTAGCCCAAAAAGCGCCTGAAAAACACCCCAGTGTGAAAGAGGTCTAACTGCGATCCGATCTGGGGGTGTCATTAACTTTACATTACTACCCCCAAGGGTTGGCAGACCTCAGTGTGCACCACTGCGATTCAGGTGCGATGCGGGAACCAGTGGGAACCGAGCCTAAAACATTTTTGAGTTTATTTACTAAAGCAGGAGAGTGCAAAATCAGGCTCAATTCTGCATAATAACCAATCAGCTTCCAGGTTTTATTGAACTTAATTGAACAAGCTGAAGTTAGAAGCCCATTGGCTCCCATGCAGAGCTGCACCAGTTTTAGTAAATCTTCCCCCATGTGTGTTATGTTTCCTTTCCCCCTCCGCCATATTGATCAGAACTTCGTGGGGACCGTGTCTGCACACAATGCTTCCCCATCTATGACTAGTTGGATCACAGATCCCCAACCCAGAAGTTATGGTACCCCCAGAATTCTGCTCCCCACCTGTATTCTTGGTAGTGATCTCTCCTCGCTCTCTCCCCACCCCCATTCATACCATCTGCAGTGTCTTCCATTAATCTGTACAGATCACAGGCTCACCACTGGGACAAATAAAACAACCTGCCTCATGTCACCATCGGTCACATAGAAATAAATGAAATTAAATAAAAATGGTAAACCATGTTTTGTGATGTAACAAGACGAGGCACCGCCTCCACAATGGCCACCACCTCTATGAAAATATGGCTCGGTTTAGCGTGCTGCTGGTGTGAATGAGCCCTAAACATAGTTCAGCCGTCCCCTTCCTCAGCCCTTTTTTATGGCAGATTGAAGGGGACAACCCTGGTGGGATGTGACAAAATACACATACAGGATCTTCTGGGTTAGAAATCTGAACTCCAGGTAGGTAAAGACACAGATTACTGCCCCTCTTTAGGCCCCTTTCACACTGAGGCGTTGAAAAAACGCTCAAAAATTATGGGATTTTGTACCTCTATTTTACCGCGATTTTACCGCGTTTTTACCACGTTCGCGGTAAAAATAGAGCTAAAAATAGCGCGAACGCAGTAAAAACGCAAACGCGTTAGCGCTATTTTTTAAAATAACGCTTATGCCTATGCGTTTTTACCGCGTTTTTACCGCGGTTCCCATTCATTTCAATGGGGATAGGCGTTTTTACAGCGCTATTTTATGCGCCCTAAAGTTGCTCTAAAAAAGCGGTTTGCAGGATTTTTTCCAACGCACAGCCAGAAAAACGCCTCAGTGTGAAAGCCCTCAGGGCTTTCACATTGAGAATGCTGGGGCAGGATTATTTCAGGCGTTATTACAGCGCTATTTTTAGCGCGAAAACGCTGTAAAAACGCCTCAGTGTGAAAGGGGCCTTGGTCTTGGTTTCTTCCTTTTATTTTAACCCAGTAACTCGGGTCGTAGTTTTCAATGAACTACCACAACGCTGTGAGCACCTTTATTTTTCCGGTCAGCATTTATCGGCTTCCTCACAGGCATGGCTATACACCGACAGGTCTGCAGGAGACCTGCATGGCATCAGCGACTTGCTGATCACTTGTGCAATGCTTCACAGGTTCCTGCAACAAAAAATAATAAATGCACATTTTTTTACCTGTGTTGTGATATCTAAATGAATAAATAGTAGCGCTATGTTTATAAAATATATAAACAAAAACTAAAAACTATAACACTACGTGAAAAATAAATAAATACCACTGAGTGAATATATAAAACACAAAATAATATAAACACATAATATTATTATTGTGACAAAAAAGTTGCTCAAAAGTCCATTAAATTCATAATTCATTATAGACTATAAAGGTGATGCTGTTATGCCGTGCAGCCAATCCCAATGATTAAGTCCTAGTGACGAAACATGTCTGGACGTGGTCTGCACGGCAAGCACCTGTGACTCCTGACGTTCCATACCACCGGCTGTTTAAACGTACACTGGATAGAGCAGCGAGTGATCGAGCAGAGGGTGAGATCTGAAGCAGCTTTTTGGGTGCGCCGTGACCGCAATTCACCGCACACCACTGCAAAATCTTTACCTGATGTGCTTGTTCCTGTGTGTGATTTCGTAGTGCTGTTTTTTACTTTGAAGTGATGTAAGTGCAATGGTTGAAGAGTTTGCTGCTATTTTTAAATAAATTGGTTTTACTTTAGATGAGTTTTTACGTGGTCATCCCTACTATCCTGAGTGCCACTGGGGCGGCCCCACCAAGTACTTATAACCTGATAAAAAAATAATAAGGTCATGAGTAAAGTTCCACTTTACATATGTGCGACTGCATCTCACAGCATGGGGTCCGGTGCGTCCCTGTTCACCGATTCAGATCTGAATTTGCACTTGAATTGGACCAGAAGACGCATAGTACCCTTCTTCAATGCGGACCATGGCCGCCCCAAAGCTGTGTTAACTGGCTCCATTGAGGGCCAGTCACACTCTCCCATCATGCGAATTGGATGCAGGGAAACCGCATCCAATTCGCATATCTGTGAACCCAGCCTAAAAGGTGCTACCAGGCCGGGATGTGTATATCAATTTTGCATACATAACTGAATACATATAATAAATGTGGGTTTGGGCACTGGGATTTTACATATCAGATTCTACATGGCAGTGAAACACTTTTCTTCTTAGGGCTCCAGCACATGGGCGTATTGTAAGACGTATGGCTGTGTACAGTGTAAATTATGCCAGTATTTTCAGCGCCCAGGAACCACATCTATCACGTAATTCTGCCCATAGAAGCGTATGCATACTAGCACATAATAACATTACTCCAACTGCGGTTTACTATCACTTTAAAGCCGAACTCCAGCTTTCTGTCACTTTAAGATAGTTCATTTGGATCAATCTGGTCCAAACAAACTAATATCGTCACTAACAACTGCGCCTGCTGTGATCACTGTATAAAAACTGTATGTAGCATCAGCTCCCACTCCCGGAATAAAATCAAGAATTGTATTTTGATGAGCGAGTACAAGGGTTTTTCTGATTGGCTGAGGTGGAGTTTAGGATTTATCCACCCAGCACTCTCCAACTAGGGTTGCCACCTTTTCTTCAAGTCAAACCCGAACACTTTAGTGGCGCATGCCAATTTTTTTTGTAGTATACACTATAGGATTTAAAAATTCTTGGGACACCTTAGGGTGACACTTCTCAGGCCCAGCGGCGCCCCCACAATCCCGGACATGAATACAGCTGCAGATAGTGAGAGCAGGGTGGGGACAGGGGCAGGTTCTGCCCCGGCCGGTATGCTGGTATGTGAGTGAACAGGGCAGAGGGACAGTGTGTAGAGACTGTGCACGGGGGGTGCCTTTGCAGTGAGCAGCCCATGTTGTAAAGGGAGAAGGGAGGAGTCTGTACATTATACTGATCACTTCCAGTCATCCCCATCCCTCTGCAACAAACCGACTCTCCTGGAAGCCTGCATAGAGGGAGCCACAGTCTGGTCTGAATGTGTCTGGGTTTCAGGTGGGCTGACACATGATTCAAAACCCGGACTGTCCGGGTGAATCCCAGACAGGTGGCATCCCTAACTCCAACTCCAGCCAATCAGAGGAAGCCTACTCATGCAGATAATACAAAGCTTCCTGATAATTGCTAAGCAGCGCTTATCCCAACCCTATTTTTATCCAAGAGCAGGATATGAAGTTCCTGTCCAGCTGCCAAAACACAGTGCTGTATACAGAAATATAGCCGAGGCTACATACAGTCAATACAGCGCTCACAGCCGACGCACCTGCTCATGTAGGTAATCGTTAATTTGGACCAGCTTAGTCCAAACAAACTATTTTAAAGTGACAGTTAGATGGAATTTGGCTTTAATTTTTTTTTGCAGCATCAGACTTGCATTATAGATAAATAACCCAAATACAGTAAAACCTTGGTTTGAGAGTAACTTGGTTTGAGAGCGTTTTGCAAGACAAGCAAAATTTTTTAATAAATTTTGACTTGATATACAAGCGATGTCTTGATATAAGAGTAGCATTATGTCACAACTGAGTATAAAAGAGAAGAGAGGCGCCTCCAAGTGTAGCAATATGGTTACATTTAATGAAGGTCCAACATTTAGCAACATATTGCTAAACTTAGAGGCGCCTCTCTTCTCTTTTATACTCTGTAGCTCCTGCTGGATTTTGCTTCTAATCCCCTTGTGGAGGCTTCCATTTGAAGATGGACATTTTATGGTTACACAACCTATCCCATTGCTATAATCTTTTTACATGAACTATAAACTGAAGGACTTATGAATAAATGATTGTGGAACGAATCATTTGAGTTTCCATTATTTCTTATGGGGAAATTTGCTTTGATATACAAGTGCTTTGGATTACAAGCATGTTTCTGGAACAAATTATCCTCACAATCCAAGGCTTTACTGTATGTATGTAAAAGCAGAGACCCCATTCATTCTAGTTCATAGACAAATGAGACCAAATACGAAAATCTATTTTTATATTAAGTTATCACAACAAGTCTAAAATACATTGGTTAAATAAAATATAAAAAAAAAAACATATCCAGAAATCCTTGTTAAAAAAAAAAAAAAAATTACAAAATAAACAACTCGCTGCGGACAGTTTTTTTTTGCTCCGGCTTAGTATAAAAATTAGATTTTTTTTTTAAAAGCGCCTTAGGAATCAGTGCTGAACCCTTCCAGGGCCTGCAGGGCTATGGACATGGATAGGGTAACATGAGAGGAGTGTGAGCTTTGAGTTAGTTATTATTCTTTGATGTCTTGGCACAGATACTGAAGGCTGGTATACATCAGTCATTAGGTATCCACTCCAAATGAACATCCACATCGGTAACACAAGGCAGTTCCACTGGGGCTTGTAAATCAGTCGGTATCCATGCTTGTGTGCTGAGCACTGAATGTTCTCAGCCCGTACCTAGGAAATGTATACCACCGATACGTGAACAAGGTCAGCTTATGGGGTTTTTCCAAAAAGGGGGACACTTCTCTGCACCATGAGATGATAACAGCAGCTAAATGGTGACACACAGCAGAACGTGTACCAATAAAAACACAGAGAACCCAACTGAGCGGAAATGATCAGCAACCTTTTGAAACGTCCACTTATGTCCAAGGGTAAGGAAGCCAGATTCTTAAGGAAGATATAGAGACTCCTTATTAGTAATACTGGGCAGGAGGTTCACCATCCCGCACCTTTCATATGTCCTCTTGTCCCTCACACCTCACTCTCGGTGGCAGGCATGTGCTTCCCTCTCCAGCCAGTATCCGGTAAGGAGACCCTACGTTCGGGGCTTGGTGGCAGTGTGACGCTGCCAGTCTCTGACTGCTCTTCCTGGAGCAGCTGTTGTGTTTCGGTCAGGTCGAGTGAGGCAGTGCTGGCTTGTAAAGACACAGTGTCCGTCTTGATGCACACGTGGTCCCGAAGGATGCTGCCTCGGGATGGCTTCACCTGCTTGAGGTCATCCCATTCGCTTTCATCCCCAGACAGTAAGCCGAAACCCTCCAAGATTCTGATCTTCTCCTTGGTGAAGCCGTTGTCGGGAACAGCCTAGAATGGGAAGAAGATATTAAGCAGTCGGTAATACCGTATTTAGCGAAGTGTGGAGAGAAATGTGAAAGCTGAACTCTGGGAATGGGACAATCTACCCTTGCGGTGCGGTGCGGTGCCCCCCCCCCCTGCAAGGTAAATGCTGGTTTAGTCTAGAGTGGGAGTCTCCTAACTTTCAAAACAAAGGACCAGTTTACTACCATTCAAATTTTAGGGGGGCCAGACTATGGCCAGTGGGAGTAGAAAATGCCCCAGCATTGGTGGGAGCAAACAATGCCATAAGCTTGGTTGTCAGTGGGAGTAAAAAAATGACATGATTGGCATCAGTGGGAGGATTAGTGCCCCATCATAGGTGTCAGTGGGAAGAATAGTGCCCCATCATTGGTGTTAGTGTGTGGAATAGTGGTCCATCAATGGGAGGAATAGTGCCCCATCATAGGTGTCAGTGGGAAGAATAGTGCCCCATCATAGGTGTCAGTGGGAAGAATAGTGCCCCATCATAGGTGTCAGTGGGAAGAATAGTGCCTCATCATAGGTGTCAGTGGGAAGAATAGTGTCCCATCATTGGTGTTAGTGTGTGGAATAGTGGTCCATCAATGGGAGGAATAGTGCCCCATCATAGGTGTCAGTGGGAAGAATAGTGCCCCATCATAGGTGTCAGTGGGAAGAATAGTGCCCCATCATAGGTGTCAGTGGGAAGAATAGTGCCTCATCATTGGTGTCAGTGGGAGGAATAGTGCCTCATCATTGGTGTCAGTGGGAGGAATAGTGCCTCATTGGTGTCAGTGGGAGGAATAGTACCTCATTGGTGTCAGTGGGAGGAATAGTGCCTCATTGGTGTCAGTGGGAGGAATAGTACCTGATCATTGGTGTCAGTGGGAGGAATAGGTCCTCATTGGTGTCAGTGGGAGGAATAGTGCCCCAACATAGGTGTCAGTGGGAAGAATAGTGCCCCATCATCGGTGTCAGTGGGAGGAATAGTGCCTCATCATTGGTGTCAGTGGGAGGAATAGTGCCTCATCATTGGTGTCAGTGGGAGGAATAGTGCCTCATTGGTGTCAGTGGGAGGGATAGTACCTGATCATTGGTGTCAGTGGGAGGGATAGTACCTGATCATTGGTGTCAGTGGGAGGGATAGTACCAGATCATTGGTGTCAGTGGGAGGGATAGTACCTGATCATTGGTGTCAGTGGGAGGAATAGTACCTCATTGGTGTCAGTGGGAGGAATAGTACCTCATTGGTGTCAGTGGGAGGAATAGTACCTCATTAGTGTCAGTGGGAGGAATAGTGCCTCATTAGTGTCAGTGGGAGGAATAGTACCTGATCATTGGTGTCAGTGGGAGGAATAGTGCCTCATTGGTGTCAGTGGGAGGAATAGTGCCCCATCATTGGTGTCAGTGGGAGGAATAGTACCTGATCATTGGTGTCAGTGGGAGGAATAGTACCTGATCATTGGTGTCAGTGGGAGGAATAGTGCCCCATCATTGGTGTCAGTGGGAGGAATATGCAGCTTCCCCCCAATTACTTACCTGAGCCCAATCTCGATCCAGCGATGTGCATAAGAGCAGCAGCCTTCTCGCTGCATTGGACATAAAGGCAGCAGCAGGAGTCATTGGTTCCCGCTGCTGTCAATCACAGCCAGTAAGGACACAGCAGGGAGGCGGGGCTGAGCACTGTGTCAATGGACACACCGAACCAGCTTAGGAGCAAGCACACACGAGTGCCCCTTTTGCAAGCAGCATAAATATAAATGTTGCTTTTAGAATAACTAAGTACATTAAGATGCGAAAGGCGTTACCACCACCATATCGGATTTTAGTGATGCAAGCGGTTTTATTGAAGTAGAGCAAAGGGCGCTGGTAATGTGCAAAATGTGGAAACAAAACTTTGTTTTCATTTCAACAAAATGTGGTTGCCATTTCCAAGTAGTAGTGCATACTGCGCTAACCAAAAGCCACCCATGTGCATTCCATTTCAGGCAAAGTGATTATTATTGGTTGCTATACGTTGCACATCACCGCTGCCCTTCATCCCACCTGCTTACATCAGCCTGATGGTCTTCCCACAATGGGAGAAATTTGTGAATATTAAGAACCTCAATTGCTGGTCTCCAGTTATTTTTACAATAAATGGCCAAGAAGGGATATACAGGTAATACTCGAAAAACGTGAATATCGTGCAAAAGTTCATTTATTTCACTAATGCAACTTAAAGGTGAAATTAATATATGAGAGGGGCTCATTACATACAAAGCAAGATAGTTCAAGCCTTGATTTGTCATAATTGTGATGATTATGGCTTACAGCTCATGAAAACCCCAAATCCACAATCTCAGAAAATTACATGCAATCAATAAAACAAGGATTGTACATAGAACAATATCGGACCTCTGAAAAGTAGAAGCATGCATATGTACTCAGTACTTGGTTTTGGCCCCTTTTGCAGCAATTACTGCCTCAATGCGGCGTGGCATGGAAACCATCAGCCTGTGGCACTGCTGAGGTGTTATGGAAGACCAGGATGCTTCAATAGCGGCTTTCAGCTCTTCTGCATAGTTCAGTCTCATGTCTCTCATCTTTCTCTTGGCAATGCCCCATAGATTCTCTATTATAGATTCTCTATGGGGTTCAGGTCAGGCGAGTTTGCTGGCCAATCAAGCACAGTAATCCCACGGTCATGTGACCAGGTTTTGGTGATTTTGGCAGTGTGGGCCGGTGCCAAGTTCTGCTGGAAAATGAAGTCAGCATCCCCATAGAGCTCGTCTGTGGAAGGAAGCATGAAGTGCTCCAAAATGTCCTGGTAGACGGCTGCGGTGACCCCGGACTTAATGAAGCACAGTGGACCAACACCAGCAGATGACACGGCTCCCCAAATCAACACAGACTGTGGAAACTTCACACTGGACTTCAAGCATCTTGCAGTGTGTGCCTCTCCATTCTTCCTCCATACTCCGGCTCCTTGGTTTCCAAATGAGATGCAACATTTTCTCTCATCAGAAAAGAGGACTTTGGGCCACTGAGCACCAGACCAGGTCTGTTTTTCTTTAGCCCAGGTAAGACCCTTCTGACGTTGTTTGTTGTTCAGGAGTGGCGGCTTGACAAGAGGAATACGACATTTGAAGCCCATGTCCAGGATCCATCTGTGTGTGGTGGCTCTTGATGCACTGACTCCAGCCTCAGTCCACTCCTTGTGAAAGACCAACACTTCTGAATGGCCTTTTCCTGACAATCCTCTCCAGGCTGCGGTCATCCCTGCTGTTTGTGCACCTTTTTCTTCCACACTTTTCCCTTCCACATAACTTTCTATTAATGTGCTTTGATACAGAACTTTGGGAATGTCCAACTTCTTATGGAATGTGTCAATGATGGTTTTCTGCACAACTGTCAGGTCAGCAGTCTTTCCCATGATTGTGATTCCTACTGAACCAGACTGAGAGACCATTTAAAGGCTCAGGAACCCTTTGCAGGTGTTATGGCTTAACCACTTAAGGACCCGCTCATGTACATATACGTCGGCACTTTAAAGATGGATATCTCGGTAACGGCATCAGCTGCTGCCACAACCGAGATATCCATCTTTTCAGTGAGCGGTCCTGAAAATGATAATGGTAGTCTCTGTGGCGGATTCGTTGCCAGATCACCGTTATCGGCGGCGGGAGAGGGGGCCCCCCTCCCGCCGCCGCTTACCGGAGCTGTCGGTAGCGGCGGAGGCGTTTGGGTCCTTCTCAATCTGTGGTATGGATACGAGTGAGGGGAAGATCGCCCCCACCCGTCTCCATACCATAGCAGGGCGGAAGCGCCGTCAAAACGTCACTTCCGCCCATACGTCTTAAAGGCACATTTTTAATGTTGTAATTTTTTCAAATGACAATTTTTTTTTTTTTTTTATTGCATTTTAGTCTAAATATGAGATCGGAGGTCTTTTTGACCCCGGACCTCATATTTAAGAGGACCTGTCATGCTTTTCTATTACAAGGGATGTTTACATTCCTTGTAATAGGAATAAAAGTGACCCATTTTTTTTTTTTTTTTAAAAACAGTGTAAAAATAAATAAAATCAAGTAAAATAAATAAGAAAACCCAAAATGTTTTTTTCAAAGCGCCCTGTCCCGACGAGCTCGCGCGCAGAAGCGAACGCATACGTGAGTAGCGCCCGCATATGAAAACCGTGTTCAAACCACACATGTGAGGTATCACCGCAATCGTTAGAGCGAGAGCAATCATTCTAGCCCTAGACCTCCTCTAACTCAAAAGATACAACCTATAGAATTTTTTAAACGTCGCTAATGGAGATTTTTAAGGGTAAAAGTTTGACGTCATTCCACGAGCGGGCGCAATTTTGAAGCGTGACATGTTGGCTATTAATTTACTCAGCGTCACATTATCTTTCACAATATAAAAAAAAATTGGGCTAACTTTACTGTTGTCTTATTTTTTAATTAAAAAAAAGTGATTTTTTTTCCAAAAAAGTGCGTTAGTAAGACCGTTGCGCAAATACGGTGTGACAAAAAAGTATTGCAATGATCGCCACTTTATTCTCTAGGGCGTTAGAAAAAAAAAACAATATATAATGTTTGGGGGTTCTAAGTAATTTTCTAGCAAAAAAAACGGTTTTAGTCCAGGTTCACACTGGGCTGCGAGAGTGAAGCCATGAGAGTTCAGCTGAACTCGCACGATTTCACTCCCGCTGGTCAGTCCCGATTTCGGCCGCAATTACAGGGACATCTGTGCAGGTTTCTGCACAGATGTCAATGTAAATCGCGGGCCAAAAAAAAAAAAAAAAAAAAAAAAAAAAAAAAAAAAAAAAAAAAAAAAAATCGCAAAAAGTAGTACAGAAACTACTTTTTGAAATCGGTGCAGCGCCGCAGATGCGGCTTCGCACAGATTAGGACGGTGCCATCGCCGGCAATTTGCGGCAAATACCGCCGTTTTGACATGCGATTTGACATGCCAAATCGCATGTCAAAACGCACCAGTGTGAACCAGGGCTTAAACTTGTAAACACAGAGTCTGAAAAAAAAAAAGCTTGGTCCTTAAGTGGTTTTAATTAGCTGATTACATAGTTAGTCAGGTTGAAAAAAAGACACAAGTCCATCCAGTTCAACCATAAAAAAAAAAAAAAAAAAAAAAATTATAATATCATACAATCCCATATACCTAATTCTATACCCACAGTTGATTAGAGCGAGACACTTTGAGCCTAGAATATCGCACCTTTTCACAATATTCTAATTTTCTGAGATTGTGGATTTGGGGTTTTCATGAGCTGTAAGCCATAATCATGACAATTATGACAAATCACGGCTTGAACTATCTTGCTTTGCATGTAATGAGTCCATCTCATATATTAGTTTCACCTTTTAAGTTGCATTAGTGAAATAAATGAACTTTTGCACGATATTCTAATTTTTCGAGTATCACCTGTATTAGCACAGAGACAAGTGATACACAAGACGATCGATCGAGTCTACAGAAAATCAATAGCAATTCCAGCTTACATTTGGTAAGTACACCACATGCTCACACAGTTAGAAAAGATGACCCAGACTCCAAAAGGAATATCCTTGGCAGCTCATCGGGATATGATTTCCAGATGCCTCACAGACCCTCGTATGAGATAAAACATACAAGGAAAATACTCCAGACTTTTATTGCCCCAAATCAGTTTGTGTCTTTAGTCTTTGTAAAAAGTCAATAAATTGATTAATGTAGGACTAGATTTTTTATTTTTATTTTTTTACACTGGTCCTAAAGATTTTCCTTGCAGAGTGTATTGCTTGCATTCACTAACCCTGTACTCTCTTCCTATTTACATTTGGTAATTATTCATACAAGCTTGGTGTGCCATATGAAGGACACTATGGGGGTTGATTAAAACTGGAGCGTGCAAAATCTGGTGCATCTCTACAAAGAAACCATTCAGCTTCCAGATATTATTGTAAAAGCTTAAAGAGTGGTTGTAAACTCTTTACAACCACTTTTTACTACAGGTAAGTCTATAAGGCTTACCTGTAGCTACCCCGGATATCTCCTAAACCTGCACGGTTTAGGAGATATCCCCTCTGTATCATTAGCCAATGCGCACTGAAGCAATGGCATGTTCGTGCCGTTGCTTCAGCTAGTATACCGTTACCGGCGGCTACCATGTGCATGCGCCGGAGTGACGTCATCGCGGCCAATCACAGCGCTGGAGCCCGCGATAACCGGAAGTAACTCCGGTAGCGATGTCGCCGGCCGGACCAGTGTACGAGGACCGCTGCGGGGGCTTCAATCTAAGGCAAGTATTTCATAATGAGCTAGTATGCTATGCATACTAGCTCATTATGCCTTTGTCCTGCAGGTTTTTTATATTTTTTTGTTGGTGGGTTTACAACCACTTTAATTGAACAAACTGAAGTTAGAAGCTGATTGTTGTATTTTCATGCTTAAAAAGGTTTAGATAATCACCTATTTAGTATGTACTTTATACTGTACGCATGCTTTGTAAACAATTTTGTATTCTCTTTTGTGAAAACTTTAATAAAAACATTGAGCCCAGGTTCACACTTGTGCGATGCGGGAACCAGAGCGATTCTCTCCCGCAGGCAGTTCACACTGCCCTCTGCGAATCGCTGCGGGTGTCAATACAAAGTAAATGACACCCCCAGAACGGTTTACAGATCGCAGAGCGAACTGCGGATTCGTACAGGAATCTAATCTGATCCCAGTGCGGGGGAAAAAAAAGTCCCTGCATCTTTTTCTGTGCGAATCCAATGCAAGTTCAGCCATACAACTGTATGGCTGAACTCACATTGCTCAGACATTGCATGTGATCGGCACCGTGGTGCGTGTGCGAATCACATGCTCACTAGTCTGAACCTAGGCTGAAACAGAAGCTGATTGGCTACCATGCAGAGTTGCTCCAGATTTTGCACTCTCCAGTTTTAGTAAATCAACTCCATAAGAGTTCTACCCCTATGGGTATGGGTTCCCCCCTAGGGCAATCAATCCCTATAGGTATATGTCTATCTTATGCTTGAACAATAGAAAGGCCAATGGAAGAATAAATAGAAAATTGAACATCCACAAGGCCTTTAGACACTTGTGCATGAACTCATTTCATAGGGCAGTAGATTCAATGGCCTATCGTACTTACATTTTTCGCAAAAAAAATTAACTGGTGTGGTACCTTTAATGGCAAGAAATCTACCACCCCTGGCACATCCGAAAAACATTTATCACACTTAGCTGATCCCAGCTTACTCCTTTACCTAACCCCTTACTTAAACCGGTTATTGATCCTAAAGCTGGCTATACACAAATAAAAATCTAATGATTCCTCCCCCCGTCCATGCTAAATAGCCTCTGCTGCGATTGTATACCCAATACAGTTGGTTGGCTGCAGTCACTGTTCACCTGACTTTGAGATTTGTCAAACTGGGTGGTGTCGGCAGGGTAACTTGTTGCTTGAATTTCGGCCAATTCCCGGGAATTGGGCAAAATTTGAGCCACGTATGACCAGATTAACCCCTAAACTTCAAGCGACCCAATCAGTTTTGTAACAAAAGCCAACAGGAGGTCCCAAGCGACAGAAGGGGTATTATTCTCACCATTTCGGTGGCCTGCGTCTTCTATAGCTCTCCTATTCTAGTGCTGCAGCCACCCTAAGACCTTTCATCATCTAACACCTCCAGAAGAGTGAAATGCCCAAGTTTCCAGCCACACGCTGGTGCCACCCTGGAGGATGGAACCATAGCAGCCAGCAGGGAATATGCTATATGGCACACCCAGAAGTGTTGGATGGCTGCAGCACCCAAAGAGTGGCATTTCTTTGGAGAGTATAGTAGAAAGCTTCTACTATTAAAGAAAATGACTGTTTGTTTTTCACCCCCTGATGAAAATCAACAAAAAAAGTGCCAGATTAAGATTCCATAATAATTTATTGCTAATAAATTAAAACATCAAGAATATGAAAGGCAGCCAATGCGTTTCAGGGGCTGAAACAAGACAAAATAAACTTTCATGGATTTCCAAGATGACTGGCACTCTTTGTAGATTTCATAGTGAAGGTTACGGTACTTTTTGGGGGACCCAACTTTGTGGCAGAGTTGCTGAAGTTCAGGAAACAAACCTAAGCAATGCTCCATGACTGAAGAATAGAAGATCCACATCCACCTTTACGTGTTTTGAAGCCCCTAAAAGAATCACTTTAAGCTATGCTATTTGTTGCCTACAAACAACCAGAAACCTGTGCTTTAAGTGTGTTGTGCGGCCTTTTGCGTCATGCATCAGCTACCGTGTTTCCCCAAAAAAAAGGCCTAGCGTTATTTTCCAGGAGCACTACCCCGAAAATAAGCCCTAGTTTAAAATGCTTGTAAAATCCTATAATCCACCCTATTACAGTAGTATATACTGTACAATGTGTGTGTTTCTGGAATATAATTACAGGGAAGAGAGCTCCGGCGGGTCACAGAAGCGCAGAGCGGCGCAATAACGAAGGTATTTGGCACAATTATATTCTAGAAACACACACATTGTACATTATACACTACTGAAATCGGGTGGATTATAGGATTTTACAAGCATTTTAACTCAGTTCACACTGGGGATTCCTGACAGGCAGGGGGAGAGAAGACATCAGTTTACATGGTAAGACCTACCCCAAAAATAAGCCCTACTGTGTCTTTTGTTGCCAAAATTAATATAAGACCCGGGCTTATTTTCAGGGGAAACACGGTATTAGAGGCTGACTGCAGTAAAAGGTAAGTCAGCCATGTTATCTGTACAGGAACTTGATACACAAGGGCTTGTTGCATCTGGAAAACATATCCAAAAAGGGGGAAATGGGGGACACACATTTCAAAAGCAATGGGAGTGGGATTAAAGTGCAGTCACTCACATGCAGCAACAACCAATACCTGCAGGTGGGGAGAGGACTCAGAACAGGAAAGGAGAGAGACTGTCAGAAGGGACAGAGTGCTGCAGTGGATGAGACAGTGTGACAAGAATCGGTCAGGTGACAACACTCAAAAGATGCCAGAAAAGTCATAGTGAGAGTCAGTGGTTTCAAACAAAGCAATACACATAACATGGTGCAAAGAGCAACAGTGAGCAGTAATCCACAGCAACACATTCTCTCTCATTACTCCACACATACTGAACTGCTGACATCAGGACAAAGGCAAATATACACATCTACTTTATCTTTGCACCTGCCTAGCCTTTTCACTTGCATTAGATTAGAGGCTTTAATGGCATATTCACCTTTACCAGCAAACTGACTATGCACGTAAGGGGCTCCTATAGATAAAAACAAACTGTGCAGCATTGACTGAAGTTGGAGAATGGTCTTGCTATAGGTGTAGGCCATCCAGAAGCCTGGCTGCAAAGCTCCCAGAAACAGAATCATGCCTCATTGCTAGGACACTCCCAGCCATTTCCCACACCAACACAGGAGCAAGCACTCAAATCCCTGCACATGTATGGTCCACTAGCCCTTCCATTGCAGAGCACAAAACTACTGCAACGGGGAGAGAGCAAGGATGAGCTCCGGCGTGTTCGCAAACCCCACGTGCAGAGCCCGCCAGGAAGTCAGCACTGCGCTAATCACAGGCAGTGAGACATTGTCCCAATGCGCGGCTGCAGAGATCGGGAAATGTCTGACTGCCTGTGATTAGCGCAGAACAGTGTCGACTTCCTGGCAGGCTCTGCACATGGGGTTTGCGAACACGCCGGAGCTCATCCTTATGCCGCGTCACACAATCGTATTTTCCTTCTGAAAAACCTTGGATGGATTTTCCGACGGAATTCCGCTCAAGCTTGGCTTGCATACACACAGTCACAGAAAAGTTCTCTGAACTTTCGACCGTCAAGAACGCGTGACGTACAACACAACGACGAGCCAAGAAAATGAAGTTCAATGCTTCCGAGCATGCGTCGAATTGTTGCAGAGAGTGCATCGGAATTGCTACAGACGATCGGATTCTCCGATAGGATTTTTTTCCGTCGGAAAATTTGAGAACCAGCTCTCAATCTTTTGTTGGCGGAAATTCCAACAGCAAAAGTCCGATGAAGCCTACACACGGTCGGAATTTTCGTTCAAAAGCTCACATTGGACTTTTTCTGTCGGAATTTCCAATCGTGTGTACGGGGCATAAGGAGAGAGCACATGTGAGGGGGTCTGAATCAGCTAGGAGTGTCTTAGCAAGGTCATAGCAACAAGGCAGGATGGGGCTTCAGGAGGTATGTGACTGGTCTATATAGCAAGGGCATTATTTAACATTGCTTTGGTCAAAACACGCAGTGTTTGTTTTTATCTACAGATGCAAATAACCAAACACTCCAGCGCTCAGACAGCGATATACCCGAAGGGGGTCACAATGCAGCCCTCCTCCGACCGGGAAATCTTGAAAAGGAACTCTAAAAACACACGGGAGGGTGCAAACGCCTAGCGCATTACCACCACTTTTAGATGTTTTTGGCTTTTTGATTACCGTATATACTAGAGTATAAGCCGAGCCGAATATAAGCAGAGGCACCTAATTTTACCACAACAAAAAAAACTGGGAAAACGTATTGACTCGAGTATAAGCCTAGGGTGTCCATCTGCATGTCTCACTGTGCCTCACTGTACCCATGCCTCACTGTGCCCATGCCTCCCTACCTGATCTCCTGCGCTGTGTGACTAGACTGACGTTTAACATGGGAGTCTATGGAAGGGGTGCCTGGGTTTAAAAAAAAAAAAGAAAAAAAAAAAAAACGTGCTCCCCGGCCGTAGGTCCCATGGACAACAAACTTTGCACACTTGTAGATGAGGAGTGGGGCTATATGTGTGCCAAGTTTGGGGTCCAGGGGACCTAGATCCGGCCTGTACCGGGTCCCCAAAATCACCGGAGAAATTACAGTTTAACATGGGAGTCTATGGAAGGGGTGCCCGGGTTTGAAAAGTTGGTGCTTCCCGGCCGTAGGTCGTCCGGACAACAAACTTTGCACACTTGTAGAGGAAGAGTGGGGTTACATGGGGTCCAGAGGACTTATGGCTGGCCAGGATCAGGTGCACAAAGTTGAAGATGGACACAGACTTGAGTATAAGCCGAGGGGGGCATTTTCAGCACAAAAAAATGTGCTGAAAAACTCGGCTTATACTCGAGTATATACAGTAAATAAAAATTGCTGGTGGTAATGCACTTAGTGTTTGCGCCCTCTTGTGTGTGTTTAGAGATTTCTACAGACGCTCCTTTACCTGCATGTTTTTTAATAAAGGTGAACTAACCCTTTAATATGCATTTGTTGTGCCAGATTAAAAGGGTACTCCAGACAAACAGAACTCCTCTCCCTCCAGTAATACATGGTCTAAGAACCTTTTAAAGCAGAACTGGGCCCTGATTTGAAAAACTTGAAGGCTGGAAATTTTTTTATTGCAGGAGAGATATACTATTGTATTTTCTGCAGCAAAGGCTTTTCATCTTCCCTCCTGCAAGATGCCTAAAGCCTCATACACACGATTGGATTTCCAATCGGACAAAGCCGTGGAATTTTGTCCGAAGGGCGTTGGCCGTGAACTTGTTCTGCATACAGACGGCAAAACTTTCTCAGCCAACAAATACGGAACTACGTGGTTTTTCAGCTCTTTAGCACCACCCTTTCGGCAACTTCTGCTAATGTTGTGCTATGGTTAGCTTTGCTTCTGAGCATGCGTGTTTGTACTTTGGATTTTTTTCCGACGGACTTGTGTACACACGATCGGATAATCCGACGTCACACATTTTTTGTCGGACAATTTGAAAGCATGCTATCCAACATTTGTTGTCGGAAAATCCAACAATTCTCCGATGGAGCATACAAACGGTCGGATTTTCCGACAAAACCCTGCCAGCACACATTTGTTGTTGAAAAATCCAATCGTGTGTACGAGGCTTTAGAATGTATGCTGTGCATGCGCAGCTCGGTGTACATTCTCAGCATGCCTTAGTGCCAGATGAACAAACTCCCACATGCATGTGAGTTGCATCCTTCCAGCCCAGCCAATCAAGATGGCCGAAGACTCCAATTCTGGGAGAAACCAGAGGAAAGGTCTAAACTGCTCAGCAACTGCAATATTGGTACTCCACGAGGAGACTTTAATATTGGTTCTAACATCTGTGAGGTCGCCGATTCTTGGGGTTCATCCACGTTTTATACCGCGTTCAGCCCTGATGGAGGATAGTGGTGTTGCCCCCCGAAAAAAAAGTTTATATGACTTAATTCCTAATGATTAAAATTATTTTGGACTCTGCACAACAGAAATAAAGGTAGGTTATGCACTCTGAGCCAATCCGGCTTCATTACACTTTACAGTGCTGTCAAGGTTACTTGTTTTCAGGCACTGGGAGCAAGAGGGGTGTGAATACAGTTTACAGTCACAGAAGGGACTTAAATACTTTGTTCATCTTTTCAGAAAAAATGTGGATTGAGCGGAATTTTTTTTTTTTTTACCAGATTCCGCCATCCATGCATTCCATGTGGATGGGGGAATCCCTTCCGCTGCGTTATTGTGTTCTGATGGCAGGGACCCCTATCCACCATCAGAACACACTGATCAGTATTGCTGGCCACAGCCGGCGGCACTGATCATTCAGAAAAAAAGTAGACAAACTGGTTGTGCGGAAGTCGATCAGTGGACCAACTTCTGTACAACCAGCCTGCCCATACATGGGATTTAAATTTGTCTGGTTCCTGCTGAACCAGCCAAATTTTGATCCATGTATGGCCTCCTTTAAAGCTAGCATCATTCAACCCACTTGCTCTGACCCCAGGTCATCCTGGACCACCCTGTGAAAGGAGAAGCAGCACAGTGATGAGCTGATCTTTATATCACTATGCTTTCTCTTACTATTGTCATGCTCTGGGTCAGCACATGAACCGATTGGCAACTTGTGCTGCTTTTTGCTCTCACACTCCAGCCCTGCTGTACAGGGACAGCAGGAGGTGGATACCTGGACAAATCCAGGTACTTACTGCATTAAAAAATTCAATATCAGAGCCAAATTATTTTGTGTTTTTTATGCCTTTATGTCTTTTGTGCCTGGAGTTCAGCTTTAACAGCCAAGGCAGATTTTCCCAAGCACCCTAAATGATGTCTTATATGGTAAACATACATAGTGCTAAATCCTTTCATACTCAAAAGTTAATTAGTTTGAAGTTACATCTTGACAAATCTTTCATCAGTAGCAAACCTAACATCCAACCACTACCGCACACCCAACACCCAGTCCTCACCTCTTTACGATGTCGCTGTAGACAAATGGAAGGTCTGTGCACTGCTTCAATTTTCACCTCTTGGGTGGACGTGCGGTAAGACGGGTTGCTATAAGTGAGGGTCCCCAGTGCTGGATCTGACAGCTTCGCACGCCGATGTCTGTAAATATACAAAAAGGTACATTAATTGGATATATTGAACTCTGAACCTTTATCTTGGATTGTTGGTTCTACTATAGTGCTTCACACTAATGTTGATGTGAAATCTGGTAACTGATTGGCTGAAGTTGGTTTTATTTGCCATAATCCAGCATGGATATTCCTACCCAAAACCAAAGACAACCACATAAGCAAATAAAATGTATAGGTTATGTTGAGGTTTCCCAGCCCTTAGTAAACGATATACCGCCATCAGTTTATGTCACCTGATCAGGGGCTCCATTGGGTATACCACCAGCCTCCAATGAGGCAGCCTTTGACTTTCTACCTCTGCAACTGCCCACAACTCTTCTGTACGGTCACCCCTCTCTAAGCGCAAGTTTCTGGCATCGTACAATGCCATGCTCCGCCACCATTTGGGAGGGCCAATATTTCACCACAACACGCTTCTTTCTCCAGCGATAGGCACTCCTGTGATCTAAAACACCTACCAGGGGTCTTTAAATGTTATTTATAGAATGTTAGGATGAAAGCCGTGCTGATCACCATTCCTTTTTTTAACAAACTTTTTTTTAAATGTTACACAGTGACATTTCATTAAAGAGGAAGTAAACCCTAATGGGTTTTACTTCCTTCCTTTGCCCCTGCAAAGTAAAAGCATAATGTGCTAGTATGCATCACATACTAGCACATTATACGACACTTACCTGCAAACGAAGCCTGCGCCGTCCCCGCTGCAAGCCACATCCATGTTCACCCCTCTTCCTTACGGGGCCGCGGACTCTGGCTCTGTGACTGGCCGGAGCCGTGTGACGTCACTCATGCACGTGGGACCCGCCAGTCACGGCATTTGCTCGTGAAGAAACGGCACGGGGGGGGCGTTTCTTCACAGCACATGTGCCGGTTACATCATCGGCGCAAAACACAGTAAATATCTCCTAAACGGCGCACGTTTAGGAGACATTTACAGTACCTACAGGTAAGCCTTATTATAGGCTTACCTATAGGTACAACTTCCACAGAGAGGTAAGTTCTATTAGCCGCAGCATGGTGCATAGAAAAGGATTGCATCGCACTGTGCTGCACTGAAAAAAAGTTGTGCATGCTGTACTTAAAGTGGAGCACCAACCCAAAAGAGGAAGCTCTGCATGTTCGCACCCATGCCCCCTCCACTGCCACATTTGGCACTTTTTTGGGGGGGAGGGTTTGAGCGGGTACCTGGTTTGACAGGTACCCACTTCCGGGTAAGATCGCCGATCTGCTTGCATTTCTGGCCACTCTTCCTTCCCCCCCGCTGCCTTCTGGGACACACACAGGTCCCACAAGACGGCGGGACCATTCAGAAAGCGCAGCATGCACCTGAAGGCTTCACTGCTGGTTTGCCTAACCTACAATGCCAGCGGCTGCACCCGAAGCCGAGTGACGAATCCGCTTGGGGTGCTGACATCGCGGGATCCCTGGACAGGCAATTGTCCTTATATTAAAAGTCAGCAGATACAGGATTTGTAGCTGCTGACTTGTAATTTTTTTTTCCCCCAGACTGGATCTCCTCTTGAATTTCAGCACACACCACTGTAACACAGTAGTGTCCCCTGGCTAGGCAGGAGACAAGACATTTTGCCTCGTCTTGCGGTAAAACTGCGCTGGAATAGCCACCCAAAACAGTATAACTGCACCTGGTGCTAATGGACCCTTAGGCTACATTCTGACCATACTACCTCTGTACAATCAACTTTAGATCTACCAAAACTATGTAGAATAAGGACCTACTTGAATTATCCGATCAGTTTGTATCCACCCAGACAAGCCCTGGCACTATATAACTTATTGGTAGATTTAAAGGAGATTGTACAATCAGATTGTAACATGTGGAGGGTTTTAAAGAAGAGTCTGTCACACCAAGATCCCCCAACAAGCGGAAATGTCTGTGTGTATTAACAGACAATTCTAGTGATTGCAAGCTCTCAAGATCACCCCACTTTGGGTTAGGCCATCAATCAGGAGTGGGATCTGGCCAATGATGGACACCCTCACAGTTCCCACGAGGTTTAACGTTCCACCAATCACACTTCTACCATCGCCCGATAACTTCCCTCTACTCACCTGTAGATTAACAGAGCACAGATGAGAAGCAGCAAGCAGAGAAGAGATAGAGATCCAGCAATAATATGTGCCACACGTAGTCTGTCCCCTAAGCAAAAAGATTATGGGAAGAAAAAAAAAAAAAAACTCTTATTAAAGAAACTCCTTTAAAGCAACTCAACTACGGAAAAAAAAAAAAAAAAAAAAAAAAAAAAGACAAAAAAAACACACCAAAAGAAGAATGTTATGAATGAACAGAAGGCAAATTGCCAAATAAGCCTGTGAAATAAACATAAGGCAGCTGCTTTACCCGACAATGGTTATGAACAGTGCCCATTCAGTCCTGAGATTTACACAGCTCTGCTGCAGTTAAATAACACTTATAGGTCTTGTCCCACTCCCAGCCTATGACAAGACAGTGAAAAGAGAAGCAGCAGACTGATGAGCTCACTTCTCTGCCCGTTCCTATCAGCATATTCCTGGTTAAAAGGAGCAGTGCAGCACAACCGATTGGCTCCTCGTGCTGCTTCTTCTTGTCCCAGTCTGAGCTCTGCTCTACAGGGTCTGCAAGAGGCTCACACCAAGTGAAATTCAGATACTTACACTGCTTGCATTTAAGGAATACATGTCATGACGTGTTGATGAGTATAGAGCTGCATTCATTTTTGTCTTTTACCTGCCTGGAGTTCAGCTTTAAAGTGACACTATAGGTTCAATAAAAAAAAAAGAAAGAACAAAACATGTCATACTTACCTCCACTGTGCAGCTCGTTTTGCACAGAGTGGCCCCGAACATCCTCTTCTGGGGTCCCACGGCGGCTCTCTCGGCTCCTCCCTGCATCAGATAATGCCCTCTAGGAAGCGCTCTCCCAAGGGGGCTACCTCCAGTGTCCAACATTCAGTGTCCATAGCCGCCAAATGCAGGACTCTGCGCCGCCCCTCCAGCACCCGCGTCATTGGATTTAATTGACAGCAGCGGGAGCCAATGGCTACGCTGCTATCAATCTATCCAATTAAGAGCCGAGAACCCGTGAAGAGAGCGATGGCAGGATCGCACCCACGGAAATTCGGTGCTCAGGTAAGTAAGAACGGGGGGGGGGGGGGGGAGACACTGAAAGGTGTTTTTTCACCTTATAATGCTTAGGATGCATCAAGGTAAAAAAACACAAACCCCCTTTAAGTCTGGGTTCACACTCGTGCGAACCCAGACTCCAGTGTGAACCAAAAATAAATAAAAAAAATCGCCCTGCACCATTTTAGTCCGAATGCGATGCAAATTCAGCCAAACTGTATGGCTGCATTTGTATCGCACAGACATCACATGTGATCTGCACAGCAATCACACCAGTGTGAACCCAGCCTTATACAGCCTTGTTACACCACCTAGGTTTCAGATCTTCACTTTCTTGAAAAGATACGTCAGCTGATATTCAGCTATGTCACTACGAAGTCACCAGCGGGTGGAACCCAAACACACATTGGGGGACCAGGCGGCCACACATTGAGTGAAGATACGGAGCGTGGCAGCGTGAGTGGCACGACAAGTAAATATGTAAAACTCTTTTGTTGGGCTTTTCACTTTAAGCTTTGTGTCTACACTGGTAACGGTTGAGATAAAAACAAACAGTTCCATTGTAAAAAAAAAAAAACTAAAAAAACCTCAGTGTTTGTATTACTGTATCTGCATACCATCAGTGCCAAATATATATCTACATACAGTTGTGCTCAAAAGTTTGCACACCCCGGCAGAAATTGTGACATTTTAGCATCAATATTGACCGATCATGGCAAAAAACTGCCTTTTATTTAAGGATAGCAATCACATGAAGCCATTTATTATCACATAGTTTTCTGGATGCTTTTTAAATCATAATAACAGAAATCCCCCAAATAGCCCTGATGAAAAGTTTACATACCCCTGGAATGTTTGGCCTGAGTACAGACACAGAAGGTGGCACACACAGGTTAAAATGGCAATTAAAAGGTTCATTTCACACATTTGGGGCTTTTTAAATTACAATTAGTGTCTGTGTATAAATAGTCAATGAGTTTGTTAGCTCTCACATGGATGCACTAAGCAGGCTAGACACTGAGCCACGAGGAGGTAGAAAAGAACAGTCAAAAGACCTGTGTAACAAGGCAATGAAACTTTACAAAAATGGAAAAGGATATAAAGATAGCCAAAGCCTTGAATATGCCAGTCAGTACTGTTTAATCACTTATTCTTCCCATAAATAAAAGACAGATTTTCAATATTCATGCCAAAATTTTACAATTTCTGCCATGGTATGCAAACATTTGAGCACAACTGTATTTAGCTTTCATGTTCTGTGTATGACCACTCCACCTTCCCAGCATATATAATATGATCCCATGATATGATTTTTTATTCTGAGCGTGTCAGAAATGTGTGCGGTCAGCATGATAAAAGCAAAGTGCAGAAACAAAGCCGTGAAAACATGTCAGGTACTAAATTTGCACTCTGGGTGATCTTATAGGGCCAAGGCCTGCTTTACACAGGTGTACCTAACCGTACGGCTAGGCCTACGTTTAGTAATGCCCGTGTGAATGAGGCCTTTAAGCGGAAATAGTTAAATACATATACGACTATGTTTAGAACTACTGGATAAAATGTATGCAATTCTGTTTGGCCATTCTTGTGATCTGGACAGTACATCTACCTTACTTTGCTACTTATAAAATATAAGTTCATCTTTTCACCAAAAACAAAAAATATGTGAACAAACACACTATACCCTCTGCATCTCCCATTTAAGCAATATAGCTTGGTCAACTGTCTACTGACTGGACATAGGAGCAGCAGGACAACGATGAGGTGATCCCTCTGCTCACCCCTTCATGTTCTGGATGGAAAGTGACAACACTGTACAATGCAGGAGAGTCAGTAGAGTGCTGACCTACTGCACAGAAGTGATGTGTAAAATAAATATTTTGGTACTTAATTGTTTTATGTAAAAGTATATATTTTTTAATGAATAAATGGATTAAAACTGATTTCTTAGATCTGCTTTCAGTGGCTTTAATGGTTTCTACAACTCCAATATCCTGCTCTTCATTTTGAATCCTCCTTGGATATACAAAAGTATGTAAAAATATTAAAGTATATTCATAAATATAGCTACATTGTGCTCCTTTACCTGCACTGGCTGGCACAGCCCCAAAAGGGGTACAGAGTCCCCTTGATGCCTCTTCATCTGAGCAGCTACAAAGGAAATGATGATAACAGTTAGGATACATCAATACACATTTCCTTGAGAAGCAGCAAATCCCAGCCGGTCAGGGCTTACACCTACCTTCCTGCGGTCACTCCGGGAGTACTTTCCCCTCGCTCGATCTCGTTGTCAGGATTGAAGGGGCCAGGAATCTTTTCACTGTTGTTTGTTGGAAAAGGAGCTGAAGGTAAAAATCCAGGAACTGAATTGGTAGGAAGTGAAGGATGGGTTGTTAGGAAAAAACAAGATTTCCTTAAAGGTGGGAATTGCAAAAGCAGCCACACGATCTTCACTTTCCACAAAGGACTTACAGTGGTTCTAAAGCCTAAACATTTTTTTACCTAAATGCATTCCTTGTTAAGGTAAGAAATGTTTAGGTAGGTAGCAGTATTGCCCCCTCACCTCCACTTATACAGTGGAACGTCGGATTACGAGCATAATCCGTTCCAGGAGAATGCTCATAATCCAAAGTACTCTCATATCAAAGCGAGTTTCCCCATTGAAGTCAATGGAAATGAAAATAATTTGTTCCGCATTGACTTCAAATGGTATGCAATACTGAATGCGACCAGAGGCGGGGGGCGCCGGAGAGCCTCGGTAACGGGCAAAAAGGCCAGAGGACACCTCGGCTGACCTCGGCAAACCTCGGAAAGGCTTCGTTCCCGAGATTTGCCGAGGTCAGCCGTGCTGTCCTCGGGCCTTTCCGTGCATTTCCGAACGGCGATGTTCGGCTCTGCTCGACTCTGGCGCCCCCCACCTCAGGCCAAAATGTGGTACTGCAACCGCTTTGGCCTGAATCGTGCTCGTTTTGCGAGACAACACTCGCAAACCGAGTTACGATTTTTAAAAATGCAGTGCTCGTATTTCGAAATGCTCGTTAACTGCGTTACTCGCAATCCGAGGTTCCACTGTACTTACCCAAGCACTCATTTGGTCCAGCTCTGTGCCCGTCTGTAGCAGCTTACCCCTTATATCTCCCTGCTCTCACAAACTTTGAAGAGGTGGTCAAATCCTGTAAGGAGGGAGCAGGAGACAGGGTTGTCCTGCAAGGTGTGTCTATAGACACAGGCAGTGCGACTCAGGGTCGAGCCCGCACAAGTACCCCCATTGCAAGCAGCTTGCTACGGGGGGCACGTGGAAAGGAGGAGCCAGGAGCGCCTGTGGGGACCCCAGAAGAGGTGGGTTGGGGCTGCTCTGTGGAATAGCATTGCACTGTTAAGATAGACCCTTTTTATGCTATAGTTTTGGTAGATATAATGGTGGTTGAATAAACACTGTACAATCGTGTCCCTGTAATGTAATGTATATGTCCGGCCTAAAAAGATAAGAACATAAAATTATTGGGTGAGGTTCATAAAGGGAGAAAGACATTTATGTAGCTAGATTCTCCTTTATTTCCTAATACTGCAAGGAGAGAATGCATTGGGGGAATTCATTGGCTGCTATAGAAAACAAAAACATCTCTTTTCAATCTTTTGACATATATGTAAAATAGCTTTTAATATATTGGCTAGAGTAGGGAATGGTTAGAACCTCTGTTGGGTTTTTATTGCTGCCTGTATCCCCCACTAGGGAGAGATTCACCCCTCTCTATTTAACCTGCGTGCTACGTCAGAAGGTCAGTGAAAGTGGAATTGTAGCTCCAAAATATGGAAGTATACTTAGCAATACTCTGTCCCCATCTAGTGCTAATAGATCAGAGCGGTCCCTTGCGGCTTTGTTTACCCTTGCCACCATTTCCTGACCATCTGCCAGGTTCCTGTCTCTCCTCTTCGGTATTGGGTGGCCACTGATAGTAGGATTTTTATAACAGCTTACCTGTAAAATCCTTTTCTTGGAGTACACCACGGGACACAGAGCTAGTCATTACATAATGGGTTAAGGGTCACCAGCGGTGATTGGACACTGGCACAACCAATGGAAGACAGTTCCCCTCCATATAACCCCTCCCATCAGGGAAGTACCTCAGTTTTGTAGCAAAGCAGTAAGGTTCCCATAAGAAGGGGGGGACCTCTGTGTCCCGTGGTGTACTCCAAGAAAAGGATTTTACAGGTAAGCTGTTATAAAAATCCTACTTTCTTTATCGTACACCACGGGACACAGAGCTAGTCATTACATAATGGGACGTCCCAGAGCAATGCTCAATATGAAGGGGGGGAGACACAGATCAAACAGGCCGCTTGCGGACCAGAAGCCCTATACTGCTGCCTGCAGCACACTTCGCCCGAAGGCGGAATCCTCATGTCCTTTTACATCTATTTGATAGAATTTGGAAAATGTATGGACTGAAGACCAAGTTGCAGCTTCACAGATCTGAGCCATCGAAGCCTGGTGGTGCACTGCCCATGAAGCACCTATCGCCCTGGTAGAGTGCGCCTTAACAGGAAAAGGAGGAGTCCTGTTCTTTAAACCATAAGCTTGAATAATTACTTGTCTAATCCACCTGGAAATGGTGGATTTTGATACCGCTTGGCCCTTCTTGGGACCATCTGGTAAAATAAACAAAACATCTGTTTTACGTATCTGAGCGGTTGCTTGCAGATACACCCTTACCGCTCTCACTAGATCTAGAGAGTGTAATAATTTTTCCCCTGACGTCCGTGGGTTTGGAAAAAAGGAAGGCAGAACAATGTCTTGATTCAAGTGAAAAGCCGACACCACCTTAGGTAGAAAGGCCGGATGGGGTCGTAGTACGATTTTGTCCTTGTGACAAATTAGATAAGGCTCTTTACAAGAAAGAGCTGCTAGCTCTGATACTCTCCTAGCAGAAGCTATAGCTGAAAGGCCAACTTCCTACTCAATATAATTAAAGGAATATGGCGAATAGGTTCAAAAGGTTGCTTTTGCAACACTGACAATACCAAATTCAAATCCCATGGACACAAGGGAGACCTGACTGGAGGATTTATCCTCAGTACCCCCTGAATGAATGTCCGAACTAGGGAGTGAGATGCCAATGGTCTCTGAAAGAAGACTGATAGAGCCGATATTTGCCCCTTGATGGTGCTAAGGGCTAATTTCATATCCACTCCTAACTGGTAAAAAGCAAGAATCCTGCTTATTTCATATTTCAGAGGATTCCAACTTCTGGATTCACACCAGGAAACGTATGCTTTCCAGACTCTATGATAGATGAGTCTGGAGGCTGGCTTTCTAGCATTAATGAGCGTAGAAAGAGCTGGACCAGAGACTCCTCTCTTTTTCAAAATGTGGGTCTCAGCAGCCAGGCCGTCAAATTTAGCCTTTGTAAGGAAGGGTGGAATACTGGACCCTGTGACAACAGGTCGTGTCGAAGTGGAAGCTTCCAGGGCCTTCCTATCGCCATTTTTACGATCTCGGCGTACCAAGGCCTCCTGGGCCAGTTTGGGGCCACTAGGATTACTGGTATTCCCTCCTCCTTGATCCTGCGAAGCAGTCTTTGTAGAAGAGGGATCGGAGGGAATGCATAGATCAGTGAGAACTGATTCCATGGAGTTATTAGAGCGTCTGTCCCGTAGGCTAGAGGATCTCTCGTTCTGGACACAAAGTTGTCCAATTTCTTGTTGAACCTGGAAGCTAGCAGGTCTACATCTGGGTTTCCCCATCTCAGACATATGGCCTGAAAGATCTCTGGGTGAAGAGACCACTCTCCTGGTAGCAGCTGCTGACGACTCAGGTAGTCTGCTTGCCAGTTTTCTATCCCTGGAATGAAGATTGCAGAGATGCAAGGTACATGCTCTTCTGCCCATGCCAAGATCCGGTTCACCTCTCTTTGGGCTGCCCGACTGCGGGTGCCTCCTTGGTGATTGATGTAAGCTACTGCAGTAGCATTGTCGGATTGAACCCGAACTGGGTAGCCCTGTAACCTGTATGTCCAGGTTTTGAGGGCTAGATATACTGCCCGGATCTCTAGCACGTTGATGGGCAGGATCCCCTGAGTCTTGGCCCAGGTTTCCTGGGTAGAACTGGGAAAAAAAGGGGAAAATACTGCGCTAAACCAAAAACAATGTGCATGCAAGCTGCCAACACTCTAACAAACAAAGTGTACAGGAATGGTGAATAAAAATAGTGTGGCGCTCAAAACAAAAAATGATAATAGGTAAATGGCTACTTAAAGCGATGGAAACAACAGTGCTCTAATGACACAATTATAAATGTGAGTCCGCTACAAGGGTATTCAGATGAATTGTCCTCCTTGCGAACTGTGTGATATACCGTGAAGGTACAACGTGAAAATGAAATGCAGTCCCAAATAACAAAAATGTATGTGATCATGAATGTCCTTCAATGGATGACCTTCCCACAATGCAGACTGACAAAGGGACTTCAATGCAAATGATGAATCAAGCAGGGAGAAGACACTGGTTGTTATAGATGGGTACTCTTACCGCTGATGGTGGACCCACCTACCGTACGGCAGTGGGTCTTGCAGGCTTAATGGTCACCAAGACCAAACGGGATATAGCTGGATGTCCTGGGTCCTCACTTGAACTCCAACCGGATGATGAAAAGGTAACTCAAACGATGGATGATTCTCACATGGGCCAGGTTCCACAGCAATCCGCGAAAAATATAAAGATGGAAGAAAACCAAAAAGACTCCAGATGGTGCAGGTCAATAAAAACCGATTGCCGGAATTTTATTAAATAAAAAATTTTTTGTCCAACAATCATGCAGACAAATAAAAAGTGATCACGAAATAAAAATATATTCGAAGCAATATGGGGTGCAGCGTCAGCAGGCCTGCTGACGCTGCACCCCATATTGCTTCGAATATATTTTTATTTCGTGATCACTTTTTATTTGTCTGCATGATTGTTGGACAAAAAATTTTTTATTTAATAAAATTCCGGCAATCGGTTTTTATTGACCTGCACCATCTGGAGTCTTTTTGGTTTTCTTCCATCTTTATATTTTTCGCGGATTGCTGTGGAACCTGGCCCATGTGAGAATCATCCATCGTTTGAGTTACCTTTTCATCATCCGGTTGGAGTTCAAGTGAGGACCCAGGACATCCAGCTATATCCCGTTTGGTCTTGGTGACCATTAAGCCTGCAAGACCCACTGCCGTACGGTAGGTGGGTCCACCATCAGCGGTAAGAGTACCCCATCTATAACAACCAGTGTCTTCTCCCTGCTTGATTCATCATTTGCATTGAAGTCCCTTTGTCAGTCTGCATTGTGGGAAGGTCATCCATTGAAGGACATTCATGATCACATACATTTTTGTTATTTGGGACTGCATTTCATTTTCACGTTGTACCTTCACGGTATATCACACAGTTCGCAAGGAGGACAATTCATCTGAATACCCTTGTAGCGGACTCACATTTATAATTGTGTCATTAGAGCACTGTTGTTTCCATCGCTTTAAGTAGCCATTTACCTATTATCGTTTGAGCGCCACACTATTTTTATTCACCATCCCTGGGTAGAAGCCTCCTCGAATACTGCACCCCAGCCCGATAGGCTGGCATCCGTAGACACCACCTTCCAGGCTGCTGGGAGGAAGCACTTTCCCTTCCGTAAATTCTTGGCTTCTAGCCACCAATTGAAGCTGTGGCGTACTTGTGAGGACAGGCGCATGGGTATATCCAGAGCTTGGCTCTTTCTGTTCCAGGAGGCTAAAATATTGCCTTGAAGTAGTCTCGAATGAAACTGGGCGTAAGGGACCGCCTCGAAGGAGGCTACCATCTTTCCCAATAGTCTCATGCAAAGGCGAATAGACGGCCTCTTGTTTGCTTTGACCTTGTGGATCAGGTCTTTCAGAGACTGTATCTTTGGCTCTGGCAGGTATACCCTGTTTTGGGCTGTATCTATGATCATGCCCAGGTACACTATCCTTCTTTGGGCCAGGAGAGAGGATTTTTGTAAGTTTATAATCCATCCTAAATGCTCCAGGTATCCTACTGTAGTGTCTACAGCGTGATCCAATCCCTCCTTTAACTGATCTATTAATAGTAGATCGTCTAGATAGGCTGTTACCGCAATGCCCCGTGTTCTCAGGTTTGCTAACAGAGGAGCTAGCACCTTTGTGAATACTCTGGGCGCGGTGGCTACACCAAATGGCAGGGCCACAAATTGAAAGTGGCGATCTTCTACCGCAAACCTTAGGAATCTTTGGTGAACGGGGAGGATTGGTATGTGTAGATATGCGTCTTTGATATCTATGGACGCCATGAATTCTCCGCCTTTTAAAGTAGCAACCACGGATCGAATCGTTTCCATTCGAAAATGGCGAACGTTCAGAAACCGGTTTAGAGATTTTAGATCCAGGATGGGTCTGACTTCTCCGTTCGGTTTTGGAATCACAAAGAGGTTTGAGTAAAAACCTGAACCTCGCTCCTTTTGGGGTACCTCTGTAACCACACCTTGAGCTATTAAGTGATTCAAACCTTTGAAGAAGGATCCTCTTTTTTGTGGATCCTTGGAGAGTCTTGAACTTCGGAATTGAGAAGATGGGATCTCTCGAAATTCCAGTTTGTACCCTGAGGATATTGTGGATACCACCCATTTGTCCTGGGTTTCTGTCCGCCAAGTCGCTGAGAACTGACGAAGCCTTCCCCCCACTCGGCCGAGCGGGGGCGCCCCTTCAATGAGAGGTTTTGGGGGCTTGCTTATTAGCTCTTGAACCCCACGGCTTCTTGTTCTTCTGAGCCTGTTCTTTGGCTTTTGTGGGCGGCTGAAAAGGCCGTCGCCACTGGCTGGAGTCTGATTTCCCGGGAGCTGGGGAGAGAGTGCGTTTAAAACAAGGTCTCTTGTTTTTCTTTTTCTCAGGTAAAAGTGTCGTTTTACCACTTGATATCTTTTGGATATATCTTTCTAAATCTTCCCCAAAAAGGCGTTCGCCATGGAACGGGAAACTTGCCAACAACTTTTTGCATGGGGCTTCCGCTGACCAATGCTTAAGCCAAAGTACTCTGCGCATCTGTACCAGCTGGAGTGTAAGGCGTGATGCCTGTATGATAGAATCTCTCATGGCATCCACTGTGAAGCATAAGGCTTTAGGCAAATTCTCCCAATTTTTAGGCTGCTCTGAAGGCAGCTCCTTCAGCCCCTGCTTTACCTGTTGGCTGACGACCTGACACATACCGACTGCTGCTACTGAAGGTTGGGTAATTGAGCTGGCCAAAAGGAAGGAGGACTTCAATAGGGACTCCAACTTCTTCTCAGAAGGATCTTTAAACACTTGTACATTATCCACTGGACATGTCAGGTTTTTATTTACACAAGAAATAGCCGCATCTACCGTAGGCAGGCTCCATTTCTTTAAAAAAATTTCCTCCATAGGATAAAGAATGTTAAACTTTTTTGGAGGTGAAAAACGCTTATCTGGATGTTGCCAGTCTGCGTACATTAGATCCTCTAGTAACGGATGAACCGGGAAGGAGCATGCACCTTGCAGGGATCTTAATGATCCTAGGGAGGAGACAGGTGATTCTGTTACCTCCAAAGAGGGTAACTTAAATGCAGATCGCACGGCTCCTGCATAGCATTGTACCTGTGACTTTAAAATCTGGGATACCGAAAAAGGCTCATCCGATATCCCTGATCCGTCTGACTCCTCATCCTCTGCTGATGTAGCCTCCTCCTCATCCTCCTCCTCCTCAGGTACTTCTGAAGGGAGGTCCAATACTGGAGGAGATCTGCTTCGCTTATTGTCCTTTTTAGAGGATTTAGCGATTAAGGTAGCAATTTTCTCCTCCAGATTATTTAGGGCAGCTGATAAAGTGTCCTCAGTGACATATGCAGGCCCAGGCTTCACTGGGGAAGCCGCCATACCTGACAGAGGTAATGGCTCATCCTGTACAGGTGCATTTGGCAACACAGGAGAGGAAGGTACCGAGTCAGCACAGCTAGAGCCTCCTGTCTCAGGCGGCGGTGCTCTTTTATCTCTTTTTGTCCGCATTACTTCCCCTGGAAGACTTACTGTTTAGACAAAATACAAGGTACCTAAATGCATATACTACCGTGTTCAGTTTAGCAAATTCATTAAGTATGCAACTTTTAAAGGATCCCAAAAAACTCATTTCTTGCTTCTACAGCATGCTCGGCGCACTACCCTCAGCTAAAATAGCATATGGATTGAAACCTAGATGGGAGAGGGATCTGGGTCCACTTGAGGATGAGGAGTGGGAGGAGGCCATGGAAACTAGTAAGCAAGTGTCCCCCAAGCTTTCTGACAGATTGTCTCAATTATACATCTTACATCGGGCCTACCTCACCCCACTTAGGGTAGCTAAATACAAAAAAGATCAAACTATCACCTGCCCCATGTGTAATGCGGCCAATGGAACCTTCTTCCATCTCATTTGGGCTTGCCCAAAATCGCAGGGATACTGGCAACAGCTGGTGAAGTTCCTACATGACAATATGGGCTCCCCGCTGGCATTGGACTCTAAACAATGCCTCCTGGGGATTTTCCCAGTCGGGATTGATAGGCACGCCAGGACATTCCTGCAGGAGACTTTGTTTTCAGGCAGGAAGGTGCTGGCGAAGAGGTGGATGAGGCCTCAACCACCTACCTTTTCAGAATGGCTGAGGGAGGTGAATGCTTCCCTCCCATACAAAAAAATCCTATATATAAACAGGGGTTGCCCGGAAAAGTATTACAAGATCTGGGATCGGTGGCTCCAGGATTCGGGTACATGCACCTGAGGTGGTGAAAAAGTTAATAAAAATGTAATATCCCCCTTTTTTTTTTTTTTTTTGATTATATGAAGGGGGGAAAGGAATAGAATGACGTTATTCATCCTTCTGTGTATGATGTATACCTGTGATTTAGTCCCAATAACGTGTACATTCATGTTGTAACTATTATGTACCTGTACTCAATAAAAACCCTTTTTTGAGTGGAAAGTATGCAACTTTTAACACATAACAATGCATAACATGGATGTCTTCAAGAAGTACCCAGTCCAACCACATGGAGTCTTACGTCCCTGTATAGTTGCTGTGTTTCTCTGCCAGGAACAAGAGAACTAACGAGCTTGCTTGC
This sequence comes from Rana muscosa, assembly GCA_029206835.1. Taxonomy (NCBI): domain Eukaryota; kingdom Metazoa; phylum Chordata; class Amphibia; order Anura; family Ranidae; genus Rana; species Rana muscosa. Next base: position 159,220,324 of record CM055119.1, on the reverse strand, counting down.
TGCTGCAGTGCTTCTCACACTGACAGTCTTTTAAATTTGGCGCCGTTTCTGTGCCTGCGCGCGCCACGTACCCGCCTTCGGCTCCCCCCCCCCCCTCCGATAAAGCGCGCTCCCGCGCGCGGCCTTTAGCGCTATGGTGGTGGCCATAGTGAGAGAGGACTCTCATCAGCCCCTGTTCCCACTTACCTGCATCTGCAGGTGTCTGTGTCGGCCACCGAAAGGAGGAGCGGGGTGCCCAAGCAAACTCAGCAGCGGAGGTGACGAGCAGTGTACTTCGCCGAAGCCGACACTGAACAGAGTGAGGTGAGTATATTCAGCTCTTTACTCCCCCCAGTGGTGGAAAAAAAGAAGACATCCACTTCTTGAAAAAAAGGTCCCAACCTAGTTATGGACCTTCTAATCTCACCTTATCCACGCCGCAGGTTTTTCTGCTGAAAGATTTCAGACAGATACCAAACTTCACCCTTCACGGTGGGCTATGTGTGCCAACCTTCAGGGATATGGGTTCCTATTTAAAGGATACCTCTCCCCTGGGCCTTGTACAAGACTCTTACCAGGACTTTATAGCGAAATAGCGAAAGTGCTGGATCTTAGAGCCCAGTCCTCCGAAGAGAGACATTACAGGCGACGCCTCATGGATGAGGCCCGGATCCCATCCAGATTCGGCTTAACTTGTAGGCGTCTTGGATGGATCCGAAAGCATAGCTCTTTTACCCCCAGAGGGTCTCTTTGGTAGAGCTTTCCTTTAGCACCTCCTAACGCGTCCAAAACCTTTAGACACTGGCGAAAAAACTGAGGTACTTCCCTGATGGGAGGGGTTATATGGAGGGGAACTGTCTTCCATTGGTTGTGCCAGTGTCCAATCACCGCTGGTGACCCTTAACCCATTATGTAATGACTAACTCTGTGTCCCGTGGTGTACGATAAAGAAATTGGAACTTCTGGGCATGCCAGCATCGTCCCAGCATCTGGCTCCATTCTCATGGATCTTTCAGACACTAGGAATGGGCAGGGAGTGTACACTGCGCTGCGTATTTGTGTACATGTTTAAAGGAATTGCTAGTAGCAAGGGTGAAGGGTTTTTAGCAGATGACAAAAGCCAAAAAACAAAACAAACACACACCAAACACTATCTACTAGCAATTCTTTTTTTCACAAAAGTTACGCTTTAAAGCCATAGTCCACCCATTTAAAAAAAAAAAAAAAATTATAAATGCAGTTAATGCACCCATTCTGAATAAAAAGGCACATGGAGCAACAGTGATCACTGCATGGTCAATGCAATGCACAGGATGTCCCTGCCTACTAGGTTTGGATGGCCATAAAGACTTTTCAATTGGAGATCGTCTGTAGGCAACCAGCTTCTTCTGTAATCTCCTCAGAAACTATATAATCCTCTGGGACACCAATATCATGGGTCTTAAAATGTTTATTTGTGAAATCAAAGTTTTATATAAAATAATTATATAAAATATCAGTTTACATTTTCTAAACTTAAAAGGGGTTGTAAACCTTTGTGTTTTTTCACCTTAATGCATCCTACGCATTAGGGTGAAAAAACACCTTGCAGTGTCCGGCCCCCCAGCCCCCCTGTTTTACTTACCCGAGCCCTGAATTTCCATGGGTGCGATCCGGCTACGCTCTCTCTGCTGCTTCTCGGCTCTTCATTGGATAGATTGATAGCAGCACAGCCATTGGCTCCCGCTGCTGTCAATCAAATCCAATGACGCCGGGGCCGAGTCATACACTCGGCGGCTATGGACGCCGAGTGTACGACACGGGAGTGCGCCCACAAGGAGGTAACCCCCTCGGGAGAGCACTTTCACAGAGGGGATTATCTATTGCGGGGAGGAGCCGAGAGAGCCGCTGTGGGACCCCAGAACAGGAGGATCTGTGCAAAACAAACTGCACAGTGGAGGTAAATATGACATGTTTGTTATTTAAAAAAAAAAAAACTGAACCTCCTTTAGTGTCACTTTAAACCCAAGACATAAGAGGAGCAGAGAACGAGCACTCACTTGTAGAGCAGAGTTCTGTTTCCAGGTCATCCGGACAGGCACACACAAAATCAACACTTCGGGCAAAGCACAGGTGGGAACAGCCGCCATTATTAACCCCGCAAGGATTGCTACCTGCAAAGTAGGCAGAGAGTTCCAGATAAAGCAAGAGATGTTCTCTAAATTGTCATGATGAATATCTCAGGAAACAACCCAATATACCAGATAGAAAAAGAGGCAAAAAAAGGAATATTCTTTATTATGATTACTATTTATACCTGACTGCCGCATAGGAGATACTACAATGATGTCCATCAGCCCCTCCATATTGCCCAATATGGTTTCCTGGCTCCTCCCAGAGTATTTGTCCACCCTCTGAATAGACTTGGTTTGCCAATCAGTCCAATATATCCAGCGGCCTTCCTGTTAAAAAAAATTAGAATAAAAATAATCATTGGCTCAACAAAATTCAATTGTCAAATTAATATTTCTTATACACTGTGCTGCCATTAATATGATCACAATGACACTTCAATAAGCTTAACTTAATTGGTGCAGTAATGCAAATGAACCAGGATTTGGTTCAACAATCTATTGACCATTATCAAATCACAATTCCACAGCTGAACTCCAGGTAGACATTAAGAAATACGAATGAATACATATGCATTTATGTATAACATAAAAGTGGTGTTCCAGCCCCACTGTAGCTGCTGATTTTTAATATTCGGACACTTACCTGTCCTGGAATCCAGCGATGTCGGCACCCCAGCCAATGCTTCCATCGGCTCCCGGGTGCTGCCGCCACCAGTCATGGTAAGGGAACCCGGCAGTAAAGCCTTTCGAGTTCACAGCTGGTTCCCTACTGCGCATGCGCGTAGTGCACTGCGCTTTCTGAATGGCCGGTGGCGGGGGAGGAGGAGGGGGGGCTGAACTTTTTCCTGAAGTTCAGCTGTAGAAGAAGAAAAAAAAAAAAAAAAAAACGTTCCTCTTTCATGTATATGTAATAAAACAATTACCCAGAATTCTCACCTGTGTGAGAGCGAAGGGGTGGGAGACTTGACTAACGAGTATCTGACGGGTTCTACCATTCAGATCTGCATTCTCTATACGATCCAGGTGAGCATCTACCCAGTAGATCCTGGGGGAGGAGAAGACAACACTGGTGAGCTACAGACCTAAAAATTAAAGAACACACAAAGCGTTCTAACGTATGCTCACTGACCTGCGGGTGTCATAGTCTAACGTCAATCCGTTGGGCCACCCAAGATCCGTATTAATGATGACCTTGCGATCAGAGCCATCCAAGTGAGCCCTCTCAATTTTGGCAACGTGGCCCCAGTCTGTCCAGAACATGTAACTGTAAGGAGAAAACAATTAGGGTTTGTGGCTACTAGGCCTGCATTTGAGTTCAGTTTGTGATGCTTCTGAGAAGATGATTTACTGACAGGTACACCTGATCTGCATATGACCTCCTGCTGCTGGTCACTGACCACCTAAGCTGCATCAAGCTGCTCCTGCATTCTCATTGGCTTTTATGGGGAGAGAAGAGGTTGTGATGCAAACAAAAGCCCATTGACACAGGCCCTTCCACTTCTACCCAGGTCTGTTCAGGAGTAGCTGGCAAAATGGTAGTAGGAGTAGCTGGCCTTGAACGTTTACTGCTTTGTAGAAGCCAGTGTTTATCAAGGGCCCCCAAGTATGGGTTAGCTATTCATGGAGTACTTTCCAAGTACATATCAGTATGTACCGGTTACCGGTACTTAGGATAGATATAAATCCCCAAAAAATAAAAAATAAAAATAATCAGTTTCTTTTGATATAAAATCGTTTTTTTTTTCATATTTATCAAATTTATTTTAATAAAATGCTTTGAGCGAAAATCTATCTAAAAGATAGTATTTTCTATTTAAGATACATTACTAATTTAGTTTATTCAGCATGAAGTAGAGCTTAGTTATGTAGCATGAGGCTGTATATTCTGCAATATTTACATTTTTGGTAAACTCAATCAACAAATCCAAGCCCTGCAAGCTGAGATAACATGCACTGCATTGATGCATTCACATAATTTTACAGCAACCATGAGATAAAATCCTTAGAGGCCGAGGACTGGTCGGAATTCAGTGATACCTACAAAATGTCTGCCATTTCGTCCTGAGACCGAGTCATACAAGTTAAGATTTTCCACCAGACCCACCTTACTCCGGCGAGGTTGCATAGGATGGGTCTCCTGTCCTCGGCCGCTTGCTTCCGCGGCTGTGGCCAGGAGGCCGATTTCTTGCACTGTTTTTGGTCATGCCCAATGATTCTGGACTTCTGGGGGGAGGTGGGTGCCTTTGTCTCCTTGGCGTTGGGCCTCCCAAATATAATTCACCCCAAGAACTGCCTACTAGGCATTTTTGGTGACTTACACCCATCAACGCATGCCAAGAGACTGCTCCGTATACTATATTTTATGCTAAAACATTCTACTGTCCTGGAAAGGTGCACAGACCTCTTTGGTTGAAACTTATTAATGACTCCATCCCGCTATATAAGCTTACTTTTGAAATCCGGAAACGGACCAAAACCTTTCATAAAATTTGGGGTAGGTGGCTGGCTAGCCCACTTACTCTCTCTCAGCACTAACTGAAGTACACTTGTTTGACCAGTGGTAGACCGTGCCCTAAGGATCTCTAACGTCTAGACTCCCACCTTTGCTGTGCCCGTATTGGTCTACATGCACCTTTTCCCGGTGTGCCTACTGTATATCCTTTGTACTGATATCTATTTGTCTATGTCTGAACATATTGCCTACCGTTTCGGACCAGTCTATCTGGTACGGTAATTGTGTTTTTTTTTTCTGTGTGTGTATTTTTTTTTTTCCTGTTTGTTAGTTTGTTGAAAAACGTCAATAAAAATATCTTTAAAAAAAACCATGAGATAAAACAAAGTTCAGGAATATTCCTTTAGAGCCCATTCACACAGGGGCAACTTTGGATCCGACCTCAAGTCGCCCCTAGTCGCCTCAAGTCGCGCTGCATGAGAAAATCAATGTAAGTGAATGGAGCCGTCTTAATGCACACTACTGCAGTCGCTCCGACTTCAAAAAAGGTTCCTGAACTACTTCAATCCGACATCTAGGCAACTGCTAGGCGACCTGTACCCATTGATTTCAATGGAAGTTGCTCAGAAGTCGGATCCCCTGTCTTAATAGAAGCAACTTTCCAGGAAGAAGCAACTTTCCAGGAAGAGAACATACATTTCTCAGGCAAACCCCTCCCTCCCCCTCCCTCCCCCAGAGCCGATTCTTGTTTGATTGGCCACTGGAATGTCTCCTGTCCTGGAGGCAACTTGAAGTTGCCTTGTAAGTAGCTCCAGGTCGCGCTGCGATTCATACTCAAGTCGTGTCCAAGTTGCCTCCCAAAGTCGGGCTGGAAGTCGTGTTGCCCCTGTGTGAATGGAGTCTTACCCCATTGTTTTGCAAATATATGTACACTATAAACTGTATGATTGAATCGGTTTGGATATCGCGGTTTTATTAACCTGACAGCTTATTATTCTAAATAGGAAACCTTCATTTTGTTTGCAAATATTAAAGATTCTAACTACTAGCAAGAATAAGTCCTTACATTTAAAGAGCACCTGTCATTTCAGATCCATCATGGTAGTGCCTGTTAGCGGACATCCACTCACCTGCTGTCGCATCACCAGCCGTCCCATTAAAGTGAATAGGAGTGAATGGGATTGTTGGTAAGTCAACAGCGGGTCAGAGGAGAATCTGCTGTGGGATAGAAATGACAGTTGCTCTTTGAAAATTATGATTTAAAATCAAGCCTTTTTACTAGTGATTTAAATCGACTCTATTTAAATCAAATCCACCCTGCTGGTACTGTCCAACTGTGTGCAAGCATTTTCCAACAAGTACTATGTTATTCTAGTTTTCAGTTTTGAATAAAAAATATTTGTTGCCCCCGCCCCCCCCCCCCCCCACTTCCAGAGCGTTAAAGTGGTTGTAAACCCACTTTTTCAACTTGCACCTACAGGTAAGCCTAGATTAAGGCTTACCTGTAGGTGCAAGAAATATCTCCTAAACCTACACGGTTTAGGAGATATTTACTAAAAATGACAGGCGCCGCTTTCTACGGCGCATGCGCGCCGTAGACAAAGGCGCAGTCATGGGGTTAATCCCATTCACAAAATCGGCTACTTCCCAGCAATCGCTGGGGGTAGCCGAATGTGACGGCTCCCGCGCGCATGCGCGGAGTCACGTCTTCGCCGCTCCGGCCAATCACAGCGCCGGAGCGGCGCTGTGATTGGCTGGTGCGGCGATACCCGGAAGTAACATTCCGGCTATCGCCGCAGTGATGGCTGCGTCTGCAGTGAGGGACGCGGACTGCTTCGGGGGCCCCGATCTAAGGTAAGTGGTACATAATGAGCTAGTATGCTAGTCATACTAGCTCATTATGCCTTTCTCTTGCAGGTTGGCTAAAGAAAAAAAAAAAACATTAGTGGGTTTACAACCACTTTAACATACCATTTCTGGAAAGCCCCACTCCAGCCAAAATATTGCTTTGTTTTGGACAGGGTGGGGAACACCTAGAACCCCTCGACAAACTTTAACTGCAGTCTGTGTCCTCATTGGGGAGATTTCCCCTTACTTGCAGTCAGGATGGGATACGTTAGGAAATCTCTTCAGCTGCGACAGAGATTGTAAAAAAAAAAACACAATGGGGGGGGGGGAATGAAAGAATGGTGCAGGCTTTCTTCTGAACTGAGAAAACAGAGCAGATCCTGCTCCAAACTAGCAAAGGGGATGCAAGCCTCTTCGGTAATTGGGAGCGATCTGCTCCATTTTCTATACCCAGTCTGTGCAATAAAAAAGATGACGCTCCTCTGAAATAGAAACTAGTGAGAGTGCTGCAGATGAGCCTTAAACAAGTCCATCTGCTTTGTTGTGCGATGCACCCTACCCTTACCAGTTTCCTGCACCCTTATAATGCCGCAGGAAGCTGGTGATGGTGGTGTGTGCCACATTAAGCTTTGTTAATTCCCCCTGAGTACATTAGGGAAGGGATAGAACCTCTGTCAGGTTATTTTCACTGCCTGCAACTTTCTGACTTTGCGATAACCATTTCATTTCTTGCCCTGCTGTCACAACCTGTCAGGGGGACACCAACATAGTAACAGATAAACAATAAAAGTTGAGAAGTTAATTATTTCTACCAAGTCTATCCACAACTAAAAAGAAAAAAAATTGATTGGAGTTAGATTTTTTTTTTAAAGTCAGCAGCTACAAATACTGCAGCTGCTGACTTTTAAAATAAGGACACTTACCTGTCCAGCGTGCCCGCGATGTCGGCACCCGAGGCCGACCCGTCCCTCGGTCCTCGGATGCTGCTGCCGCCATCTTCAGAAGGGGAATCAGGAAGTGAACTTACTGGTTCCCAACTGCGCATGCGTGACTCACGCTGCGCAATGCCACTGGTCCCTGCTGTCTTCTGGGACCCGTGTTTTCCAGAAGACAGCGGGGGGCACCGGACGTGGCGTAGACTACTCAGATAATGCGGGGGGTCTATGCCCGTAAGTGAGTGCAAATATCTGTCTTAGACAGGTACCTGCCTCCCCCCCCCCCCCTGAAAAGGTGCCAAATGTGACACCGGAGGGGGGGGGGGGGAATCTGGACAGCAGAGGTTCCATTTTTATGTGGACCTCAGCTTTAAGAACCAGAGGTAGCAACACAATACAAATATCTTTGGTTGAGAACCAATTAACACTCTGCAGATAAGTTGTCATAAATGGCACAAGCACCAGGAAATTCAAGACCAGAAATTGTCAATTCAGGAATTTTGCCCTTACCCTTTCCTTGGAAACACCGCAATGGCGCGAGGCTCGTCCAGACTGTTATTAATCAGCACCTTCCGATATCTCCCATCCAAGCGGGACACCTCAATAGTGTTGGCCCCAGTGTCTGTCCAGTACAGATTCCTGGCGATCCAGTCTACTGACAGCCCATCTGTGGTTTTCAGTCCTTCACCAATGATGGTCTCCATACCAGTACCATCGAGGTTTACCCTCCTAAAAGACATCATAGATTTTCAGCAAACAGAAAACCTGTTTTCTGATACAATTTAGAGAACCCTACAACAAAGTGTTATAAAGGGATCTGCTGAAACATTTAACAAATATCTACACAAAGTACAGAAATTCGATTTTGGCCTAAAAGAGGCCCACCAGTGCCAGCTGGTACTTTCCCTGGGATTATTTGATGGATGAAAAGATGGCTGTGTTCAGGGCCAGGGCCAGGGCCAGGGCCACCCCCCCCTCATTCTTATTTTTTAGAAGCAAACCGGAACGAAAAAGTCTTCTGGACTGCAGCACTCAAAAATAAAAGCCTTTATTTTAAAATAAGGAATCCAAAATACACACCGTACAACGGTACACAGGTCAAAAAAATTTGGCTGACATGTTTCGCACTGTGCTAGTGCTTATTCATAGCTATGAATAAGCACTAGCACAGTGCGAAACATGTCAGCCACATTTTTTTGACCTGTGTACCGTTGTACGGTGTGTATTTTGGATTCCTTATTTTAAAATAAAGGCTTTTATTTTTGAGTGCTGCAGTCCAGAAGACTTTTTCGTTCCTGTTTGCTGTCAATAGCATTGCTTGCACCTTTGTCTGCTGGGAGGAGGTGATTTGAAGGATTCCCACACCTGAGCGGCTCCCTTTCTCTTGCTTCTCACAAATCTTATTTTTTAGAAAACGGAACTCCAGGCAGATATAAAAGATACACAACCGACACTCTATATTCCTTATTATATTATGAATCTGACTTGATGTCAGTTTAATCCCCTGAGCAGCAGAAATCAGATTGGGAGAGGGAAGGGCAGCACTGGGGGGCCAGGCAGGTGTGCCAACTGTAAAATATGCTTTAATAAGTTCACGTTTGGAACAACCACGTCGTTCACAAACAGGGATCTGTGAATAAAAATACAAGTCCTGATTACCGCCACAGCAAACGGATTTGTACTTTAAAAATGGACTGAAAGCATGCTCATCAGCACGCTTGTAGTCCACGGACACTTCCTTCAGCTCTGAAACTCAACCCATACAGAGGCACAGCAACAAAGCTGTAGGCAGTGTCTGCAACAGCCTAACCTTGCACCCTTGATCCACTGTTTGCGGGTGGGATGTTCTGCAGGCTCCTGTGAAAAAAAATAAAAATAATAAAATTGCAAAAAAAAAATTCCCCCTGCAAATATATGTGCATTTATTTCTTCTTTCATAAAGGTGAACATAACCTAAAGCAGTGGTCATCAACCCTGTCCTGAGGACCCACTAACAGGCCAGGTTTGCACGATAACTGAAATACATCACAGGTGATATCATTTGCTGCTTAGTGATTGCAGTATTCTAGTCTGCATCTCCCCAAGGTAATACGTAAAACCTGGCCTGTTAGTGTGCTCTGAGGACAGGGTGCATAACCACTGCTCTAATGGATAAGTTCACCTTTTATAACAGGTTACATCATATCCAGGGTGCAACATGTAACGAACAGACCGGCCCCTGATGTGACAGCTAGCGGTGTTCTTCTCCCTCCCCGCTAGATGTCAAATAAAAATAAAATAAAAAAAGTGGCCGAGCGGGGCTCCACCCGGTCGTGCTGCTGATTCACAGGGCTCTGGGCATGGAAAACTACAAGGTCCATCGTCCTTAGCAGCTTGTAGTTTTCAATGAACTACCACAGCGCTGTGCAGCTCAATAGTAGTTCATTCATGCTTCCTGTCAGATTGTATCCCCTTACCCGTACAGATACTGGCTCTGCTGGAGACCTGCTGATCTGTTGATTGCTGGTGCAAGGTTTCACAGGCTCCAATTTTTTTTTTTTATAATAAATGCACATTTATATACCTGCAAAAAAAGTCCATTTATTTTTATATTTTTGTAAAAAGTGAACTTATCCTTTAAGAGGAACAAGCTGATAGAAGGGAGGAGCAGAGGGGAGACTTCATCAGTCTGCTGCTGCTCCTTTACCATTGTATCAATAAGCCAGGAAATGACAGCAATGTATTTATTAACTGTAACAGAGAAAGTGGCATCAGCTTTCTGGCTGTACAGGCTTGTGGGGCTGTATAAATCTCAGGACTGAATGGAAATCCAAATCCTTTTGTAGGTAAAAAAGCTCCCATAAAAGTATTTTATCAATATATATTTTTTTTTTCTGAAGTTCAGCTTTGATTTTAAAGCGGGATTCCACCCGCGACTTTTAAAAAAAAAAAAAAGTCAGCAGCTACAAACACTGTAGCTGCTGACTTTTAATAAGAACACTTACCTGTCCTACTCGCCCACGATGATGCCCCCCCCCGATGCCGATCCCTCGGTCACTGCAGGTCCGGCGCCGCCATCCTCACTAAGGGAAACTGGCAGTGAAGCCTTGCGGCTTCACTGCCTGTTTCCTACTATGCATGCGCGAGCCGCGCGGCTCTTTGTGAATGGGCCGGCTGCTCTCTGGGATACACACCGCTCACAGAAATCAGCGCGCCCCATTCACCAGAAGACACCAGGAGTAGGACGGAGGGAGAAGATCCACCGAGGAGGATGAAGAGGCAGATTAGGGACTTCTGCATAGCAACTGCTTTTTCTGGTAAGTATAATTCAATTTTCTTTATGATTTTTGGTGATTTTTTTTTTTCCAGGGTGGAACTCCACTTTAAGATCTCACTGGCTCCCAAACATGCACATAAACATCTATGAAGGTTATTAAAATCCTTTAAAACTGAACTTCAGGCAAACAGCTAAATAACATTTAGGGCAACCGTTTTCCCTCATCCTGGCATCCCTACTACAAAGCACAGCAGACTACAATACAGTTAGACCCCTTTCACACTGGGGCGTTTTTCAGGCGCTTTAGCGTTAAAAAAACGCCTGTAAAGCGCCTGAAAGAAGCTGCATCTGCAATCCCAATGTGAAAGCCCGAGTGCTTTCACAGTGAGGCGCTGCGCTGGCAGGGCGTCAAAAAAAGTCCTGCAAGCAGCTTCTTTGCAGCGCTTTAGGAGTGTTGAATACACCACTCCTAAAGCGCCGCTTCCCATTGAGGCGTTTTTTTTTTTTAACGCCAAAGCGCCTGAAAAATGCCCCAGTGTGAAAGGGGTCTCAGCTGAGCTTTACCAGCGTTTTTCGAGCGCTGACAGTGTGAAAGGGGTCTGAAAGCACTTGGGCTTTCACATTGGGATTGCAATGAGGTTTCTTTCAGGCGCTTTTTTTAACGCCAAAGCACCTGAAAAACGCCCCAGTGTGAAAGGGGTCTTAGGCAATGCTGCCTGTTTGATGACCCATCCCAGCCTGCTGATTGGTTATTGGAGGAGCTCATCCTTGTGCTCCCCTTCCTGTGTGTATGCTTCCAGTGTTAGAATGACAACACCCAGCAAAGCTATAGTGTGCTAAGAGTGCTGGCACTCCTACCAGTCTGAGTACTGTTAGAGGAATACAGGAAGCTAATATAAGACATTCAGGTGCTTAAATATAGTTGTATTTAGTAATACATTTCATAATTGAGGTTTTTTTTAACCCCTTCCTTGCTCCCCCACCTGATCACATCCAGGAAAACATCAGTGTAGTAAATTTGGTTTTCTACGCTGTCAAAGTCCAAAGAGATGACATTGTTGAGCTCCTTAATTGGCACGTAGACATCTGTGTAGTCATCCGTGTCCAGGGAAATCCTGCGGATGGAGTCACGACTGGAGAACAGCAGATAGGTGTCAGGAGATGGGTCACAAGTCCTGCCATCTTCTTTGAGGAGAATGCCGGTAGGGCAGGCGCAGGAGTAACTGACAGGGTTTGGCAGACACAGATGGGAGCAGCCGCCATTTTTGTTTCCACATTTGTTGAATCCTGACGGGCAGAAGAAAGGAAGCACAATGTATTTTCACATGACTCCATTCATACATAAAGGTTACATTACATTAGAAGAAGCCTATAATTCAAAGATTATAGCCTTCCTCTAAAGAGAACAGACTGGTAATTACCCAATGTTTCCTTCCTTTTCTTATGTTGCTCCATTTATTGCTTAACTATTTTATATGCAACCTAACAAAGCTACTATAGATCAGTGTTTCTCAACCTTTTGTTCTGCCAAGGCACCCTTTAAAAATGATAGACAATCTTGAGGCACCCCAATCTAAAATGTAAAAACGATTCTAATAGTTTTACATAAAGCAGCAACATCCACACAAGTAGGACACACAACGTTGGAGGCGATTTATTCTTCCAAAGCAAGTACACTTTTCAAAACTGGTATTGACTAGTATTTAGGGTTGTCCCGATACCGATACTAGTATCGGTACCGAGCATTTGCCTGAGTACTTGTACTCGGGCAAATGTTCCCGATGCCTGATCCGATACTTGTACAGTCAGCGGTGATCGTGTGTGGGGGTGTTACAAGCACCGATCACTGCTGTGTAGATTTAAAAGTTTGACAGCTGTTTCTCCGCTTCTCTCCCCCCCCCCCCACGCGGCTTTCAGTTGCTTTAAAATCAGCGGTGATCGGTGCTTGTAACTCCCCCACACACGATCACTGCCGATTGTCCCCGTATCCTCCTCCAGCCCCCCCTCCGTTCTGCTGCTGTCTCCCTCCCTCTGTGTCCCCCTCCATGCTTCTCTCTCCCTCCGCGTTCCCCTCCATGCCACCGTCCCCCTCCATGCTCCTCCTCCACCCCCTCGAACTGTCAGAATGGAGAGCGGAGGTAGGAGCCGGTAAATCCCGCTCCTTACTTGTCGGAATGTACAGAGTCATCACTGACTCTGTCCATTCACATAACTGAAACATCGTAAACTGTGTTTACAATGTTTCAGTTTATGAATGGAAAGGAGCCGCTGTCTCCTCTCCATTCATTTTCAGCGCAGCTGAGGCTGCTGAGAAAGGGACTGGGGAATCTGTGTCCCTAGTCCCTTTCCCTGTCTCAAAGGGGAGATGTCAGAGGTCTGTTAAGACCCCTGATATCTCACCAAAGCCCCCCAACAGAGCTGATAAAAAAATAAAAATAAAAATAAAATAAAAATGAATTGTAAAAAATAATAAATAAAAGAAAACACACACTGACACTGTCCACCCCCCCCCCCCCCCCTTAAAAAAAGAAAGCATTGTAAAAAATAAATAAATAAAATAAATTGTAAAAAAATAAAAAATACTGACACATGAGATTAAAAAAAAGTATTCGTATTCGGTAGCGGGGAGTAATTGAAAAAAAGTATCGGTACTTGTACTCGGTCTTACAAAAGTGGTATCGGGACAACCCTACTAGTAATCCTATGTTTCTCTTCTCCCTCAGTTTTTCTCCATTACTCAGCTAATGTGACCCCAATGATAATGGAGAGGGGCAGGGGAGTATCAAACAAGGATGCTATACAGGCGACTGACATTCTCCTTGTCAACTGATGCCATTGGCTGTTGGGACGCCATCAGCTAGAAGGTTGTAATGGTGCACAAAAACCTGTGGATTTGTGCAACTAAAAGCAGGCTTCATCCACACGCCACCTTGTATACAATTTTTCGCAATTTTTAGGCATTTTGCCAAGGCACCCCTGAAGAAACCTCAAGGCACCCTGGTTGAAAAAGGCTGGTGTAGATCACTTGAATATTTACAATACCCAAACGTTTCTTATACAAGCTGTGCCAACCGATCCTCATACATTTTTACGAAGAAAAAAACATTGCAAGTCACCTAGGCAGATGACACTGGGGTTGATTTACTAAAATCTGGTGCAGCTGTGCATGGTAGCCAATCGGCTTCTAACTTCAGTTTGTTCAATTAAGCTTTGACAATAAAACCTGGAAGCCGATTGGTTTCTATGGAGAGCTGCACCAGATTTTGCACTCTAGTTTTAGTAAATTAACCCCACTGTGTATTAATCTCCCCTCTAGGAGAACATCACAGGAAGGATTTCGCTATTCTGTAACCCCATATAATTGAGCTAACAAAAATGCACCCGTAATTAAATTATAAAAACTACAGTGGGACCTAACAAACACAGCCAGGATATGTATACCCATCCTTTGGAGGCAGGAATGTTCCTCGTTAATCAGCTTATAGCCTAACACACACGATCGGATATCCATCGGACAAATTCGTGGACTTTTGTCTGAAGGGCTTTGGCTGTGAACTTGTTCTGCATACAGACGGCAGAACTTTTTCAGCCAACATACACGAAACTACGTGGTTTTTCTGCTCTTTAGCGCCACCCTTTGGGCAACTTCTGCTAATGTTGTCTTATGGTTACCATTGGTTCGGAGCATGCATGTTTGTACTTTGGATTTTAGTCCGATGGATTTGTGTACACACAATCGGAAAATCCGACGGAACACATTTGTTGTCGGACAATTTCAGAGCATGACCATCCAACATTTGTTGTCGGAAAATCCGACAATTGTCCGATGGAGCATACAGATGGAGCATACAGACAGTTGGATTATCCGACAAAACACATCCATCGGACAATTGTTGTCGGAATATCCGATCGTGTGTACGAGCTTTAAGACTTTCTAAATTTAACAAAATTAGACGTATGACAGCCTCTCAAACACCAGGAGTTAAAAATTCATACAAATACGCTTTTACTGGATATAGTTCACAGGTTCTCAGGAATATAAACACAGTCCTTTCTAGGGGTTGAATTCTTCGAGCTTTAAAAAAAAAAAAATTGAGGGAGTCCCCAACTGAGATCCCATATCCTCCTAATCCAGAACATTGAAGGCAGGAATATCTTCCCTACTTAGTCTTTCCTTCCCTCCTTTATTTCTTATCCTACTCCCTCCCTGGTTGGCCCCTATTTTATACTTTGTCATTCTCTGATCTCTCTTTTGTAGTTCACCACTGACTACCTGGTTGGTTAGATGAGAAAACTCAAGCAAAGGCGGTACCTTTGATCCTTTGTACTAGTAAGAACAGACATTAAATGGAAGAAGCTTGTTCTTTGACTAGTGGTGGTGTATGTATCTATTTGCTGTGAATAGGGAACAAAAGGGAATGAAAATACTGTTCTTCCCTTGAGAAAGTCACGTGACCTGTGACGCAACGCGTCGGGAGAAGCCAGTGTAGACACTTCCGGTGCTCCATTACACTGGATGTGTAGTGAGGAGGAACTAGCTGTTTGCAAAACCGATTGTACAATATGCGTTTTTCATTGAACAAATGTGAGTGAATTTTTCTGATTACCAGATTCAATGATATTTTAGCAATCTTGCACGATGATGTCATTCTATTTACTTTGAGAATCATTACATACGGAGAACCCCAGACAGTATTTTGGGCCACTACTTGGAATCCAAACCCATATGAACTGACCGCAACAAGGATAGGTGTCTGAAAGTGACATTATACACAATTTGTTTGCTGGGAAGGTGAGCAGGCAATTCACATTTAGGTGGTGGTGAATCTCTGTCTGCACAGCATCTTTATTTATTTTTTATCTTCACGGAGGAAGGTGCTTTCATCCATATATAGTTTTTGCTATTAATGACATTTGTAGCAATATCAACAAGTGTGTGTAGTATTGAGCACTGTGTATTATTATTCGGTTGTTTTTAGCGCACTATTAATCTTTTTTATTATAGATGGTAATCAGTTGCTATATTTTCTACCTGCACACACATTTGAAATGTATATAGCTACATTCAGCCAGGCCAATTACACAATTTTACAGGCTGTTTTTTTACTCAGATCACTAAAGCAGCCCATAAATTATGTAATTTTCTTTCCTTCCACCACGGGTGGAATTATAGAAAAATCACTGGATCCCCCCCATTAACACAGTCAGTGTTGATGGGGAAATCCCTCCCGTTGTGCTATTGTGTTTTTCTGATGGGGGGGCTTTCCTAGCCGGCAGAACACAATGATTACTGCTAGCAGTTATAGCTGCCAGAAGTAATTGCATGAAAAAAATCCAACCAGCCTACCCATAGATGGATCGCATCTTGTGATTCAATCCATCTATGTCCAGCTTTAGTATTACAAGGATCTATCTGATCAGATAAAATTTTAACACTGTTGTCGGTAAATATTTCATATGTCAGTTCAGAAAGCGATTATGCGACCACCTTTAAATACACATGTATAAATGAATGTTTAGAAGCGATTCTAGGCTGCACAAGTAGTACCTACCAAGAGCATGAGTCCTATCCACAGCCTGAATGTCCATAAGGCCGGGCAGGTTATCTCTAACCACTATGATATTTTCCCCCGTGTCTTTGTCAGCCCTCTGGATTTTGCGTGTCTGCCAGTCGGTCCAATATATATGTGCACCGAGAAGGGTCAGACCATATGGATGCTGCACAGGAGACACCAAGATCCGCCGGTTTCTTCCCATAAGATCAGAAGCCTCTATTCTCTATGGGAGGAAAGGACAAATGCATTAAGACACAAAAATAGATACAAGAATATATAGAAGAACTTCATGCCCTCCATGCGCACGACAAAAAAGGAAAAAAACAAAAACAAAAAAAAACAGAGGAGTAATATACAAAAGGACATTAAACATGACCAGATAGAAAAAACAGGTAAGAAGCAAGACATGGGGGGCAGAATGTTACCTACTCATGTGAAGAGCTCACACAAAAGGTATTTCCCATTCCTAAGCCAAAAACATTCTCCCATAAACTGAAGGCATGAAGTATACATTTAATGCCAACATTACCTCTGTATGGGCGTCTGCCCACAAGAGCTGAGAACCTGCTTTATCCACAGCCAATCCATTCGGCCATCCAAGGTTCATGTTTATCAGAACTTTGCGGTCAGAGCCATCCATTCCCGCCCTTTCCAGCTTGGCATTCTCTCCCCAGTCTGACCAGTACATGTACCTAAAGAGAGAGGAGTAGTTTATGTGCGACTGTTTCCTCATTATACCTGGTGGGAGCATCGGTCATTCAGTAGTGAAAAAAGCAGCTAAACAAAAGTACTCGGTTATTTCAGGAACTAAGGTTTTTGTAGGCGGTGTTTAAGATCCATCCATGTTCTATTCAAGTCCCACCTGGCCAGCAAAATATAGCAGCAAATCTAGTTTGGGTTATGGAAGCCTTAGAAGAGACCCGAAGACCAACTTTGAACTTGGGAAGAGAGAAAACTAAAAGAAAGTGATGTCAGTTGTGTCTCCCAAAATTAGATTTTCTAATAGTTTTCTCTCTGAATCATTCCCAGCGGCCAAGATCCTTACAGCCACAACCCAATAAGCACCATCATGGTAAGCATGGAGATTAAAACTACAGAAGACTTAAAAAAAAGTACCGATCCACTGAGCTTAGCATCACACTCTCCAAATATACATACATTCAAAAATTTATAGCAATTAGGTCAATGCCTGCCTTCTTTATCCTCTTCCTTTGCAGTATATGGCCAGTACTATCATGACATGCCCTTCGAAGATTAAAGGATAAGTTCCCTTTTGGAACTTGTTAAATGTTCCACCTGTTTTTAGTACATGTTCTAGCATCTGCAGCTCTCTGCCCGCATGCCCCCCCCCCCGACAGTGAGTCTGGGATCTTCTCCCTGCACCTGCTGTCACTATTTAAAAAAAAGCACAATCACCATTTAAAAACAGCAACAGTTTCCGGTAAATTAATGCCTACAAGTTTTCACCGAGCTGCGAGGGTGCTGGTGAGCATCCTCATTGTCCATTGACCTACGTGCCCTCAGGCAATTGTCTGCCCATAGCGCTATGCTGAGAGTCTGAGATTGCACCCATGATCTGCTGATTGCAGGTGCGATGCTCTGTAGGCTTCTTGGGAAAAAAATGTTACCTGCAAAAATATGTGCACTTATTATTTTTGTGTAAAAAGGTAAAACTTTAAAGCAGAAGTAAACCCACAGCTGCTGGAAAAATAAAAAATTCCCTGCAAGGCAATGTCATAATGTGCTGGTATGAAGCACATACTAGCACATTATGAAAAACTTGCCTTAGAACGAAGCCCTCCCTCCAGCATCGCAATGTCACCAGGTTTGTGGCCTCCGGCTACATGAGTGGCCAAGGGCGCAATGACATTACTCCTGCACATGGGAGCCGCCATTTACGGCACAGGATCTGAAGGTCCGGCACTGTAAGCCGGACCTTCAGAGCACATGCGCCGGTAATGTCACCGGCTGCATGCACTCTGAATATATCTCCTAAACTGTGCAAGTTTAGGAGATATTCACAGTACCTACAGGTAAGCCTTGTTATAGGCTTACCTGTAGGTACAAGTGTAGGTTACCTACTTACTTTCGCTTACTACAGATAAGCTTATTATAGGCTTACCTGTAGGTAACACAGTTTACTACCACTTTAAAATGGGAAAGGCTACCCTTTCATCTACATCAGTAATTCTTGCTTACCCCATCTCGTGATAAAGAGCGATAGCTCGCGGACTTCCCAAGTTCTGCCACACCAGAACCTTCCTCATGGAGCCATCCAGATTCCCTGCTTCGATTCGATTGGACCCAGTGTCCGTCCAATAAACCTTGCGGCCAATTGCATCCACTGCCAGACCATCAGTGGTCACCAAGCCTGTGATAACACAACAGGAGCAAAAAAAATAGTTCATATAGTCCTAGGACATAAGAAAGCTGCATAGCTGTGCAGATACAGTATTTTAAAGTTGTTGATTATTCACCTGTGGTTAGTACATCCTGATAATTAGAGCCATCCAGACCTGCTCTGCTAATTTTGCGAAGTGTACTGTCAGCCCAATACACCAGACCTAAAAGGAAAAAAAAAAAAAAAGCAAACATGAGAGGCAGAAATTATTCCCAGAATATCCATCAATTGTTGAATTCTTTGGACGAATAAGACTTTTACAATGAACTGCAGTTATGCAGTGTTAGGAAATTCACCTTGTCGTGCGCCCCCCCCCACCTACTTTAAGCCTCCAGCAGACTCCCCCCCAACTCTGTATCCTCTAAAACATATTATTTTCCGCTCAACAAGCCAAAGCTCTCCAAAGTCATCACATACAATGCACTGCATGTGAGGACACAGAGCCTGTCCATATCCTAGGAGCATCAGAGAGCAAAGAAGAGCGACGGCTGCCAGGTGAGCGAGGAATACATAAGCATTTAACTAAATAAGCAATTGGCCATGGGTTGGGGAATGCTGAATCTTGAGCTATTGGAGGACTGAAGGTCGGCCATGGCACCAGCCTTGCGCATTACCTGTATAGATCCTTTTATTGAAGTAACAATGTATACTCCCAAACAGCAAAGCCTTTCAAGCTCCTCAATATCCAATGATCTATATCCCCTGGTCCACTACACCGATTTCAGTCTAGGGAAGACACTTCCTAAACTTAAAATGTGTGATGCGTTTTGAGGGATCGGAGGAAGAGGAGATCCCCCGTGTGAAATACATCAGCCATTTTAGGTCTAGGAAGGGCAGTGTTGCCAATTGTCAGTATTTTTACTGGCAGCCAGTAAAAAATGGGCACTTTTCTCCTGCCAGTAAGAGGAAAAGGTTGTCAGTAAAAAAAAAAAAAAAAAAAAAAATGGCTGTGACATTTGGCTCGGAACTGCGCATGCGCAGCTCGGGTCCGGAGCGGGCCGAGACCATCCGAGTGCCTGCTACAGTGTGTTCCGGTGGTACCAGTGGGGGGCGCATCTGGCGGAGGTGGTGCCTGAGCGTGTCGTGTGATGTCATGATGCAAGGGAGCGGAGCGGCCAGAGCCTCATTTGCAGGTCTGCGGGACAGGAGCAAGGCAAGCCGGGAGTGGGGCGGTTAGTGCAGTTTGGACTGGAGTGGACTGAAGAGACCACCTGACATGGAGAGAGACTGTCACTGTGACTCAGGAGGGGACGTGTTGGTGATCTGTGCTGCTGCTCACTGCCCAATTTCATGTGTGTGTGCCGGTCTATTCTAATTTCCTGCCCTCCTGAGTCCGATCACTGAGCCACTTACTTACTATATTGAAACTAAAATAAAAAATTTGCTGTAGTATCTACCTTAAATCACACTGATTGCTAATTGTACTTATTTGTAGTACAAATACTAAAATTTTAACTTAAAACTGTAATTGTGCAACTTTTGGAAATGCCAGTAAAAAATTGAAGGGTCTTCTTCCCTAGATTGAAACCCGTGCAGTGGACCAGGGGATATGAATCGCTGAATATTGGGGAGCTTGAAATTCTTTGCCATTTGTGGTGAGTACAATTCTGTTTTATTACTTTAATAAAAGATCTATAAAAAGGTAATGTGCAAGGCTGGTGCGTCGTCTTCTCTTGTTTTTTCAGCATTCCATTTAGGCTTCCCCAGTCCCAAGAGGGCTGAAATGTCTTGCAAAAACATATTATTTGAACTGTGGAAGAGTAAAAGTCCATCACTGCTGAAACAATAATCTTGAGTGCAGGAGGTCGTTTTTTCTTATGCCGCGTACACACAACCGTTTTTCTTGATGAGAAAAATGCCATTTTTTTATTTGGTCATTAAAAACGATCGTGTGTGGGCTCCAGAGCATTTTTCAGGACGTGAAAAATGGGCATTATAAATTTGGAAAATGCTCTAATTTTTCTCGTCATGAAAAACGGCCATGTGTAGGCTTTAACGACGTGAAAAAAACGCGCATGCTCAGAAGCAAGTGATGAGACGGGAGCGCTCGTTCTGGTAAAACTAGCGTTCGTAATGGAGATAACACATTCGTCCCGCTGTAACGGACTGAAGAGCACGAGGCTGAAAAGCGCGAATCGTCTCTCACCAAACTTTACTAACACGAGGATCAGCAAAAGCGGCCCAAAGGGTGGCGCCATCTGAATGGAACTTCCCCTTTATAGTGCCGTCGTACATTTTTTTTCATGATCGTGTGTAGGCAAGGCAGGCTTGAGAAGAATCATGTCGAGAAAAACTTCATTTTTTTCAATGACATTAAAAACGGTCGTGTGTACGCGGCATTATGCCTGCTCAGAAACATGTAGCCAGCTACATTCAGCCTTACTCACCCTCTAAGGGATCCACGCTGACTGCTATGGTGTTCTTCATGGTCATATTGATGGGGACAACAACATCTGCAAAGTATGGGATATCCAAAGACACAGAGCGGATATCAGTCCTTCGGGCAAAAATAAGGAAGCGGTCCATTCCTGGGTGTGGAGGACAAGACAGAGAAGGGGGGTCATAGTCCTGAAGAGGTGATAAAATACATATATAAATATGATCAATGGACTGAACATACCTGAAGAACAGGTCCTGCCATCGCCAAGCAGATTGACCCCAGTAGGGCAAGCACAGCTATGGCCTTTTGGATGGGGAGAAAGAAGGCAAACATGGCTACAGCCCCCATTATTGACGGAACAGGCAGAACGAACTGTGGAAAAGAAGAAAGGAATGACCTTCTGATGCTGCACAAAAGTGGATATGTACTGTAATTACATCTCTGTACACCCTCAACTAGACACACCAAAGTTCCGCATGAGCATCGCCCAGCAGTAAGCTGAACTGAACTCACACTGTTAATAAGCAAACAAAAAATGCAAGTTAGACTTACCGGTAACTTGTTTTCCAATAGGCTTTCAGGACAGCACCCGAGAGATCATGGCTCCTCCTCCTACAGGAAACACCTCATCAATTAATTCTTTAATTGGAGGCCTCCACGTTGCTTCCATCAGTTGTTTGTAGAGAACCTCCAGCCCCAGCTGCAACACATAAGCGACAGTTATTACATAGTATTACAGCCACAGCATAAAAAAAGGGCGGGATCCTGGTGTCCTGAAAGCCTATTGGAAAACAAGTTACCGGTAAGTCTAACTTGCATTTTTCCAAAACGTCTTTCAGGACAGCACCCGAGAGGATAATCGAGACTTACCCCATTTAGGGTGGGACAACAGCCTGTAAGACTTTCCTTCCGAAAGCCTGGTCCCCAGCCGTCATGAGATCTAATCTATAATGACGGGCAAAGGTCGTCAGACTTGTCCATGTAGCTGCCTTACAGATTTGTTCGGGGGTGGCACCAGCTTTTTCTGCCCAACTCACCGCCGAAGCTCTAGTAGAATGAGCCCTGATACTTACTGGACTCTCCTGGCCTGTAAGGGAATAGGCGTCTGAGATAGCCATTCTCAACCATCTGGCAATTGAACTGAGGCAACCTTTGGTAAAAAGTTAGGATCCGTCTTCAGCACAATTCTGTCTGAAAAAATAGAAAAAAATGGTTCCCTGATAGATAAAGCTTGCAGCTCACTGATCCTTCGAGCTGTTGTAATAGCTACTAGAAAAATTGTTTTTAAAGTAATTAGCTTCAGGGAGGTTAAATTGAGAGGTTCGAAAGGTTCCCTGGTCAGGGCCTGTAGAACGACTGATAAGTTCCATGACGGACAGTTTTTGATCACTATCGGTCTAGCCCGAGTGAGGGCTTTAAAGAATCTGTTTACTAGGGGTTCTGATGAAATAGATTTCTCAAAATATACCCCCAGTGCGGCAACCTGAACTTTTAGGGTACTGATCGCTAGGCCCTTGTCTGCTCCTTCTTGCAGAAATTCCAAGATAGAAGAAATCTGCTTTAATGGTCTGCCGGATGTAGTGCACCAAGAGTTAAAGACTTTCCAGACTTTGTGATATATTGCTCTGGTAACATTCTTTCTGCTAGATAGGAGGGTAGCCACCAACCTATCCGAGAATCCTTTTCTCCTTAAGAGCTGCTCCTCAGAAGCCAGGCTGTGAGTTTTAGCTTTTCTACTTCTTGGTGAAACAGCGGACCTTGTAACAGAAGGTCTTGCCTCAAGGGAAGATGCCAGTATGGTTTGATCTGCATCTGTAAAAGAACCGAAAACCAAGGCCTCTTGGGCCAGAAGGGAGTGATGAGGATTACTGTCGTATCCTCTTTCTGGATTTTTGTTATGACCTGCGGAATCAGCTGAAAAGGAGGGAAGGCGTAGCTGAGGTGAAAATTCCAACTGTGCGCCAGAGCATCTACCCCAAGAGATGACTCGTTCCTGTTCAGGGAAAAAAAGAGAGATATTTGTGTATTTTCCTGAGTCGCAAAGAGATCCACTCTTGGCTGTCCCCATTTCTTCACTATTAGATTGAAGACATCTGGATTCAATTGCCACTCCGCTTCGTACACCTGGTTCCTGCTGAGGAAATCCGCTATCCTGTTTAGGGTCCCTTTTAGATGGACCTCGGACAAGGATTGAGTATGGAGCTCTGCCCAATTTAGAATGCTCTCTACTAGGCCTTGAAGTATTCTGCTTCTGGTGCCCCCTTGTCGGTTTATGTAAGCCACCGCCGTGGCGTTGTCCGACAGAATTTGTGTATGTCGCCCTTGGACTTCTTCTGCAAAGAACAATAAGGCCATTTCTATCGCCTTTAGTTCCCTCCAGTTTGAAGATCTCAGTGCTTCCCTTGTGGACCAAGATCTCTGAGCCCAACGACCGCTCATGTGAGCCCCCCAACCCCAGGAGCTGGCATCGGTTGTTAGCCTTACCTGGGTTGGAAAGGACCATAACAGGCCTGCTGAGAGTCTTGCCTGGTTCTTCCACCACCAGAGACTCCTCTTTACTTTGGTGGGGATCTTCACCAGTGAATCTAGTGAATTCTGCTGGCGATCCCAGATTTTTAACAGAAACTTTTGCAGTGGCCTGAAATGGAGCTTTGCCCATTGTACTGCCGGTATGGAAGAGGTCAGGGTTCCTAATGCTGACATGACCCTCCTGATGGACAGAAGCTGACTGGTTTGTAAGAGTGACACAACCTTTAACAGCTTTTCCCGTTTTTCTTCTGGGAGAAAAATCTTTTGCTCCACAGAGTTGATACGGAAACCCAGGAATAACACCTCCTGAGAGGGAATCAGATTGGACTTTTGGAGGTTTAGTATCCATCCGATGGATTCTAGGTGAGCACGTGCTCTATCCAAGTTTCTCTGAAGTCCATCTCTTGTTTGAGCAAACAGTAGCAGGTCGTCTAGATAAGGAATCACTGAAATTCCCTCTAGACGCAAGGGTGCTAGAGCTTCGGCCATTACCTTCGTGAACACCCTTGGAGAAGATGACAGGCCAAATGGAAGAGCTCTGAATTGCAGGTGTACCACCTTCTTCCCTTCTCTCAGTGCTAACCTCAGATATCTCTGAGATCTGGCAGCAATAGGAATGTGGAGGTATGCGTCCTGCAAATCTATTGACGCCATGAAGCATCCTTGACTCAGGAGGCTTCTTACTGAGAAAATGGAATCCATCCGAAATCTTTTGTATTCTACTGACAAATTCAGCATTTTTAGATTTAGGATGAGGCGGTACTTTCCTGAAGGTTTCTGTACAAGGAAAACGTGAGAATAGAACCCCTGGAAGAACTCCTTTGTTGGAACCGGAACAATGACTCTCTGGGATATCAGTTCCTGAATTAGGGACTTCATGGCGAGTGCCTTGACCGGATCCCTCGGGACGTTTGTCACTAGGAATCTCTTTGGGGGTTCTTCCGTGAATTCCACCACATATCCTTGGGAGAGCATGTTTACAATATACTGATTTGTAGTGATGTCTCTCCACTGGGGAATGAACTCCAGGAGTCTTCCCCCTACTTGGGGTGGATTGTCACTGCGGCTTTCCGGGGGTCGCAGGAGGATGGAAGAGCACTCCACTCCTACCTTTTGGTTTCTGGGAAGACCACTGCTTCCTTTTGTTTGCGTTTTCCCTTCCTGTTGTCCTTTTTGGGGACGAAAAAAACGCTTACGGGTCTGTACCTGTTGTTTTTTGACCGGAAACGCCTTCTTTTTGTCAGCCGTACGGTCAAGAATGGACTCCAGCTCAGAACCAAATAGCAAATTCCCTGTAAAGGGAATGCTACACAGTCTATTTTTAGATGCAGCATCTCCTGGCCAAGTTTTAAGCCACAAGGCTCTCCTAGCAGAATTGGTCAAAGCCGCTGACCTGGCTGACATACGAATGGATTCTGCTGAAGCATCCGCAATATATGATACTGCTGCAGAAAGCGTTGTAAATGAGTCCAGAATCTCCTGTTTTGGAGAATCTGCCGTAACATGGGCCTTCGTCTGGTTAATCCAGTGTTCTAAATTCCTAGCGACACAGGTTGTTGCTATTGCTGGTTTTAGATTGTTCATCACAGACTGCCAAGCCCTTTTAAGAAGCAAATCCATTCCTTTGTCCATGGGCTCCTTTAACATGCCCATGTCCTCAAAGGCAAGGTCAGTTGATTTTGAGACCTGTGAAAAAGCAGAGTCCAGTTTTGGAACCTTGTTCCAGATGGAATCCGGGTTGTCCTCAAATGGAAATCTTCTCTTATGAGACCGGGAAAAAAAAAATGGCTTTTTCTCGGGTTCCAACCACTCTTTTTTAATCATGTCCGAGATTATTGAATGGACTGGAAAAACACGGCTTTTTGGATCACCCAAACCTGCATACATGCGGTCATGTAGGGAGAGCTCCTTCTTTTCCTCTTCAATCCCCAAAGTCGCATGGATTACTTTTAAAAGTCCTGCGACTTCTTCAAGCGACATTTTGTACTTAGAAGCGCTCTCTGCTTCATTTTCTTCCTCCTCAGAGTCTGTTCCATCTGGAGCAAGGGAAGCAGATTCTTGGGAAGCGTCTATCGGACCTCCCAATAATATTTGAGAGCCGTCTTGGGGTTCTGAAGAAGGCTGCGGAGCCCTAGGTTCCCTTGAAGGGCCTGGTTCTTCTCTTAGGTTTGACCTAAAAGCTTGAAAGGTGGCACGGAGTTCATCCTTAATTGTAGATACTAGATCACCACAAAAGGATGGAGACTCTTCCCTGACTACATTTGCAGTGCAATCTGCACAAAGCGACTTGGTCCAAGCCTCGCTTAACTTTTCCTTGCAGACAGGGCACCTTCTCTTCACTGGTTGAGCAGAACTTTTGGCCTGCACAAACAGAAAAGAAAAAAACCAGGGACCACGCTAAGAAAAAACTGTTACACAGTACAAATCAATACACCCAGGTACACATAGGAAAAAACACTTTCACTTCCTTGTGCCCCGCAAGCCATGCACCACCACCACCTTTTACAAAAAGACCCCTAGTATTATGCAGACATGCTAAATCACCAGCCACTGCACCACCAGGGAGATGGGGGGTGGGGGAGATGGAGGGGGAAGAAGGTGAATACCCCCCCCACAGGAGAAAACGGCCCAGTGTAAAATAGGACACAGTCCCTTACCTTAGCCTTGCTGGTGCCTTGGCTTGCCCCCTTATCCGCTGCATCGCTGTCCATAGCTGTCTGCGGATGCGTGGTGAAGAAAAAAATGCCGGTTCCAGATTCGAAAACGCCGCCGCGCTGACCTGGAACCGGAACTTTAAGGCACCAGGTGACCCTGCCCTCTCCCTCTGCGCTTTGCGGCCGGAAATGACGCGCGCGCCGACCCGGAAGTGCTGCCTCTTCCCATACAGGACGCGGCCGAGGCTCTCCTCGGCCACCAGAACAATGGCGGCCGCTGTAAAGCTCCACGCCGCTATTCGCAATCGGTCGGCGAGAACACAGCAAACCACCGCTCTGAAGACAAAAAGGAGGCAGCACTCCCGGGCTGTACAGGCTCTCCCCGAGCACGGAAGAGGGAGAGGGAGCCCACGGGACCATCCATGCTAGGAGGTAAGTGGGAGGATCACTCTCCTAAGAAAAAAAGACTGACTGAGAACCTTGTCTCCCAGGAAAGCCCTGAGAGATCGTGGCTCTCACCAGAGGTGTTCCTCCGGCTGGAGGAAACACAAAAAACTGATGGAAGCAACGTGGAGGCCTCCAATTAAAGAATTAATTGATGAGGTGTTTCCTGTAGGAGGAGGAGCCATGATCTCTCGGGTGCTGTCCTGAAAGACGTTTTGGAAATAGTCACTTGTTCTACCTTCAAATTCATATACAGATAGCAGTAAATGCAAGAAATTCTAGATGGCACTAAAAGGGAACCATCATCATTCCAGAGGAAATTACAGCAGGAGCTTTATTCAACTATTGGCTAAATGAAGCCCATGCCTAACTAGGAGTACTAGAACAAAAATGTCTGTGCAATACATAGGTTACCTAGAAATGATCATATGATGGAGAATTGCTTAACTACACTAGTTGTAGAAAAACAAACTAACTCTCATTTTCATTTTGGGGTCAACCCAGGCAGCACATGTAGAGTTTGCAGATGTTCCATACCTTGCATTCGTCGTCTGTGAAAGACATGAAGGTCCATCAGGTTTTCCAAGTTCTCCCGCACAGGCTTGCGGTCAAGTCCTGTCTTCCGATCTGCACTCTCAATGCTTTTCGACTGCCAGTCTGTCCAGTAAATACGATCTTCATACAAGGTCAGACCAAAGGGGTGGGGTAGATCTGTACCTATCAGCATCTAGGGGATCCCAATAACTAGTGATTATTGTTTGGCCTTGCCCCCGATTTGTACATAGAACTGAAGAACAATGTTGTGCAGTGGCATCTTACCATTCGGTCAGCGCCATCAAGCTTGGCAGTTTCAATGGTTTTCATGCCAGCATCAGCCCAGTACAGCCTCTCTAACTCATAATCAATAGCTAAGCCGTTTGGCCAAGTGAGATTGGAGGAGATGATGACCATCCGTCCAGAGGCATCCATGCCAGCACGTTCTATCTTTGGATTAGCACCCCAGTCTGTCCAGTACATGAATCTGGAAAAGTGCTTGTATATTAAAATTCACAAAGAAGGAAAAAACACAACTCTTTGACTTGATAGGCAACTGAGATGGGAGCATAAAACCCAAACTATCCTCACCCTCCTACGGGATCCACCACAATGTCCCTAGGCCGGTCCAGGTTCTCCCAAATCAGCACACTGCGCATGGAACCATCAGTGTTGGACACTTCAATGCGATCTGTCCCTAAAAGGAAACACAGAGCAACAAATTATAAAAATAGAAAATATAGAAGATATTGGCAGTTTATCGGCATTCCAATTATTTTACATAATTACACAAAACATAACTATTTTCTACTGGCAGAACTTTCAGTCTTAATACATTTTCTGCAAGTAAAGAAAACTAGCCGAGAAGAAATCCACTATCAAAATTATCAGCCTTCCCCGTTCTCTTCTGTACTATAGAACACCCCCCCCCTATGTTATGCAGATGAGGAGGGGGAGGCATTAGTAATCCACATCAGGTATCCCAAAGTGGGCTATAATAACCAGAGAACACCAATGAAGGGCAATGTGCCCTTTAGAGCATTGACCCTTGTTCTCGGACTTGTTAAACCTGCATGTGGCTGATATAACTGTAGAAATATATAGTTTGTAGTAATCCATTTGTTACATTCCAATGGCCTCCTAAACAGTATTTTGAAAACGGACAGCTAGAATCTTGCTAGTCTCTCTCAGTAACACTTTTGCCGAATGGTTATAAATCAGTCTTCAAGAGATTATTGACCCTTAGTTCAATGATAAATCTTTCTGTAAGATTATATGGGCATTTAACAAATGTTATGCATTCTCTTTACTTGTAAAGGCCTCCTTTGGTAGATATCCAAAAACCCCGATATTGCTGTTGGGTGCCGCCATCTTGGATGCAATGTCAGCAGCCCCAGTAACCTCACAGATGTCACTCAAGTTACTGTCTATAGCAGATGTCACAGAACCTTCTAAAAAGGAAGGGCCAGTTTACTGTCCTTCAGACTTTAGGGGGGCCGGACTGTGCCCAGTAGGCGTAAACCATGCCCAATCTTTGGTATTAGGAGGAGAAATAGTTGGTATCAGTGGAAGGAATTATGCCCTATTGTTGGTGTCAGTGGCAGGAGTAGTGCCTAAAGGGCCGGATTAAAAGGCAAAGAAAAGGCTGCAGCCTGGAGACCACTGCTCTATAATATTACCTTGTAGGGTGGTGAGGGGAGGGAAAGAGGAGCTGGGCCAGCAGAGACAATTAGACACTCCCAGAAGAGGAAACAGGAATGATATGCTGGGAGGGAAGGGGACTGAGCTAGGGACTTTAATCTTCTGAACCAAATTTTCTAGCAAGTTCAGAGGCATGTTGCAAGTTTATAAAAAGGGTTTATGGAAAGGAAAAACACTGCAAGAATTTATGTTTTTGGGCTTTTATTGGGGGCGTGATGTTTCTGGGCTTTTATTTATTTTTTTACATTTGTTGCTAATGGTGGCAGGCTATTTTTATGAGCTACACTATAGCTATTACTATCACATATGCAGTTTTCAAAACTATTGAGCTCCAAGTACAATACCTGCATCTGTCCAGTATAGTTTCCTAGTTACCCAGTCTATAGCCAGTCCTGCAGGGCTCTCCAAGCTCGTTTCAATGATGACCTGGTGACAATGAAGGAAACAAAAAAATGTTTAATTGCTTATAGCCATTTATAGGTTTACTACTTCACTATCATTTCTTCCTTGATTTTTTTTTGTCTAAAGTTAAAAATAACTTCTGCAAGCTGTCATACTAATCAGCCCTTACAATTAAGTTTGTTTCTTAACCAGATTTAAGTGATATTAAAAGGCTTTATTAAAAAAGAAAAAAACAAACAAAAACAAATCATATCATACTTACCTGCTCTGTGCAGTGCTTTTGCAGAGAGCAGCCCAAATCCTCCTATTCTCCGGTCCCACGCTGGCACTCCTGGCCCCACCCTCCTGCCGAGTGCCCTTGCATCAAGCAGCTTGCATTTGGGGCACCCAAGCAGGCTCACTCCCGAACCATGGCTCTGTGCATCCAATTTACACACAGACGTGGCTTGACCCCGTCCCTCTCTCCTCTCATTGGCTTACTGGATGTGATTGACAGCAGCGGGAGCCAATGGTTCTCACCTCTCTCAGCCAATGAGAAAGAAGAGTCCCCAGAATGCCGAGGCTCTTGTACACGTCGCTGGATCACGATGGGATGAAGGTAAAAATTTGGCGGGGGGGGGGGGGGGGGGGGGCTGAGGGATTCCTTGACAGCAGAATGTGTGAAGATCATAAACCTTGAGCCCTTAGAACCACTAAGCCCCTGTTATGGCTGTTGCAGCTCTCATCAAAAGTGCAAAAACCACATCTAGCTTTTGGTTATTGGTCTAGGACAGGAGTTCCCAACCTTTTGAAGAGCGGGGGCCCTTTAAGCTACTTGGTAACCGGTCGCAGGCCACAATGTGTGGAGCGGATGGATGGCAGCCCACTCTGCTCTATAGAGCCCACTGAACTCTTTTTTTTTTTAGTGGATGGGATTAGAGGTAGGCGTTTGTAAACGAACACAAGTCTATTTACATCTGCCACTCCTTAGAGGTGAATGGAGGGTCCGATTGGGTCGAACTGACCGTGTAAAAGGGGCCCAAGGCTACTTTCACACTGATGCACTGTTTATCCGCATCACGGGTTCACCTGTGGCATTGCTGCAGGTTAGCTGCACTTTGCCATAGACTTCTATTATATCCTGTAGGTGTGGTGAACTTTCAGAAAGCACACCAAACTCGCAGGTAATAGAAGTCTATGGCTCAGTGCAGGTAACCCACAGGTACACTGCTCTGCACCTGCGGATCAGTTGAAAGCAGCCCAGAAACCACTGCAGAACACATATACCCATATATACACGGTGATTTTAGTAATAAAAAAAAAAACAACTTACCTTTAATAACAATATTCTATTCCATTCCAGAGCAGAAGGTCGCGGGCCACATCAGAGAGCTCTGCGGGCCACACGTGGCCCCCAGGCCACTGGTTGGGCACTCCTGGTCTAGGAGATCTCACAGACCAGTAGTTTATCTACTACAGTAATCTTTTAGAACATCTAACCTTGTTGGAGAGATTTAGGACGTGGGTAAAATATTGAAAAAAGAAAACTGGCAGCATGCCGTAAGATTCAGGACACTGGCAACTATTACTCTGGACAGACAAGGAGTGCCTGCTCCTCTGATGCATTTCGTCCACAAGTCTGGGTATTTATTCGATGAATCCCAGTCTTGTCGATGAAACGCGTTAGTAAAAGGAGGACCTAGGCAGAGACTCCTTCTCTAGTTGTCTGGAGTAACAAAATTGTCAGCAGTGAATCATACCGAAGTGCCACCAGCTCTCTTTATTGAATGTTGTTGGCAGGTGGGTCAGAGGATAAGCCCCGGTTTGGCATCCGGCGCCAGAGTTTTCAGATGGTGACCCAGTTGTAGGCCTAAGAGCAGTGTGTCTCCCGTTTTGGCTTATCGCAAAAATTTGGAGTAGAAATCTGATCCAAAATAGATCAGTGGTGTGCAAGCCATCTTATCTTTTCTTATAGCTAGTTAATAACAGACAAAACATGGCATCATCTAGAACTGCCCTTGCAAAGGTGTAAATTAGAGTAATGACTCTAAAGAAAGGTCAGGTTAACTATCATTAGGCTCTGAAATGGTTTATGTAGGGAGACCATTCCATTTTTCAGCCAGTCTCTTACCTCCTGTCCACTGCCATCTGATTTTGCGCGGTTGATGGAGTCTGTGGTGGTGTCGCTCCAATACATATAGTCATCAGAAGAATCCCAATCCAGTGCAACAGCACTGCGCACATTGGACAATGGGATGACAAAATCGGAGAGGTCACTGGTGTCAAAGCTAATCCTTCGGATGTCCGTCCTTCGAGCAAAAAGCAGGAACTTGTCAAGACCTGATCGAAGGTCAAAGGTCATCATCTTAATTCTTTCAGGTTCAAAATGGCACAAAGAGTAATTGCAGGAGTTCTTTTTTTTTTTCTTTAAGGGGATCATTACAATGACTACTGGGTGCTTGCCATCTTAATCTTTATATTATGGAGCTAAAACAGTAAGTACCATTTAGCAAAAAGTTTTAAATAACTGTTTGTTTTTGCCCTCTAGCAAATTACATTCAGTGTTTCATTCTACAACTGTCATCCTCCAAACAGAAAGTAAATCTGACTGGTTACTTTTAGCACAAGTCATTATTTTGTCCAATACTGTAATTATTTATGCAGCCTAAATAGAAGATAAAAAAATCATCTTCCTTTTCAAACTTACACTTGACAAGTAGAATCCCAACTGGCTGCTATGGGCAAGGAAAGAGTTTCTTCACCTTTACCAAAAAGCTGCCTATGCAGATAAGGGGTGTCTGTAGATAAAAACTACTAAAGTTGAATAATGCCCTTGCTATAGGTGTATACCATTTAAGTACCTAATGAAGCATGACTGGAGAACTTCTAGGACGTTGCCAAGCGAGGCCCAGCCCTTGTTCACCTTCACCATTATCCACCTCAATACTGGCCACTTTTACCCCCTTCCTGCCCAGGCCAAATTTTCAGCTTTCAGCGCCTGTCGCACTTTGAATGACAATTGTGCGGTCATGCGACACTGTACCCATATGACATTTTTATCATTTTCTTTGGTGGTATTTGATCACCACTGGGTTTTTTATTTTTTCTGCTACAAATAAAATAAGACCGAAAATTTTGAAACAAACTAAAACAAAAACACATTTCTTTGTTTTGGTTATAGAATTTTGTAAAATGGGTAAAATTTCTCCTTCACTGATGGGCACTAATATGCGGCAATGATGAGGGGGCACTGACAGGCAATACTAATGGGCACTGACTGGCATCACATGTGGGTAGAGATGGGCACTGATTGGCATTACTGGCAGGCACTGGTGGGGCATTGATGGGCATCACTGGTGGGCATCGCTGATGGCACTGCACTGATAATGTGCTGATTATCAGCGCAGACCCCCCCCCCCCATCAGGAGAGCCGCTGATTGGTTCTCCTCTACCCGCGCCTTGTCAGCGCGAACTGTGATTGGACACAGCCTATGTCAGAGGCTCTTTACCTAGATCGGAGATGCGGGGAGTCGGACCAACACACCGCACCACCGATCACCGCGCGATCCCGGGGGGTGGGCACGAGCTGCTTATCCTGCCAGACGTCATATGACATCCAGTCAGGATAACTGATCCCCGCTGCGGCCGTCATTCTGCTATAGGCCGAGTGGGATGTGGTTAAAGGAGTGAGCTTTCAAATGCTGAGCTCAGAGCTACTGCGTCAGGGGAGAGAAAGAGTATGTGAGGGGGTTTGAATCAGAGAAAGAGCTCACTCCTTTGATGGTGAACAGTAACAGCTGACCCTTTAACATTGTCCTTGGCAACATCCTGGGGGATTTCCAGTCAGGCTTCATGAGGTACGTAAAACGAACTACACCTAAAGAAGGGCATTATTCCATTTTGGTCAAAGCTGCACAGCTTGTTTTTATCTACAGACGTCTCTTATCTGCATAGGCAATTTTTTGGAAAAAGGTGAACTATGCCTTTAAACAACCTGTTTAAACCCCTAACAAATTCACATTTGTAAGGATTCATACACTGATTAAAAATAATTTGTTGGCAAGCCACATAAAGCATCATCTCTCTATTACTATGCCAACTGATTACATACACATCAGAATCCCCCTTACCCCTTTCTTCCCCACCCTTAAAAAAATAAAAATAAAAATAAATTTGCACTTACTTAAGGCACAGGTCTTGGCCCCGGTCTTACGGAAACCAGTGGGGCAAGCACATGTAAAGGTGTTGCCACTGGGAAGGCAGAGGTGGGAACAGCCCCCATTATCTGAGCCGCATCTGTTTTTACCTGGTAGAAAAATGAACATTAAAAAAATATTAAAACTAGTAGCTGGCAAATACATAATTCTCATTAAATAGATAATGTTCAATGTCCTCATCTTGTATCTACCAAGCATTAATGAGGTTTTCTTATTTTTACCTGTGCCCCGAGTATGGACAAACCATCACAGACCTCCCTGGTAGCATGAACTATAAAGTAATTCATCCTCAGAAATCCTCAATATTTACAGCAGACAGTCAAAATAAAAAAAGCCGGAAACTCCATATACAAATGTAAACGTTTATTGGTACATATAAAAAGATACTGGGGCCGACGCGTTTCAGCACACCGCCTTGGTCACAGCACCATTTACAGCAGACACACCAAAATTTAGTTTTTTTTAGAATAGCTTAGAAACACCTTGTTATTAGCGAGCTATCAAACTAACAGAAAGTATAGGGGAGAGGATCTGTGATTTCAGTACCCCTGATGTGAACGTTGCGGGTGAATTTCTCCACAATACATTCAGCCACAGGAGGTGAATAGAAGCTCAAATTTAAATTTCTTGTACCCTCAGGGGAGGGTGGGTGGTTATTTTTTGCTGGGGTTAATTTGAAGGTTTATTTTTGTTTGTAACCCAAATTAAAGAGTTTATTACCCCCAACATTTCATATTCCTGATATGTGGCTGCTGTACCATGTACTTGTATGAGAAAGTCTCCTGTTCTCTTTGTATTGCTTCCTTTGTGTGAAATCCCTGGTGTTCCTGTTAGTCCCTCTGCTTTCCTATTAAAAACTGACCACACTAAGCAGGAGAGCAGCCTGTGGTCAGTTCCCTAGCTATGCTGGGAACTCAGCCTGCTGTCCTCCAATGATCAGACTTGTCCTGACACGCCCCCACTGCACAGCCATTCACTAAGAAGCTCAGTCTGCTGCTTCTCCTCCCAATAGATCTTATGCAGCTGAGAACAGAAGGGAATGTGATCACTTATGAAAAAACATTATAAATACTTTTTTTTAATCTATATACAGATATTTTGCCTTTCATTTTTATTTTAAACTGAATGGTTCGTTTTACAAGGTGATTGTTTACAATGACTTTAAAGCTCCCAAAAAAAAATATTATAAAAAAAATAGATTTTACTGCTTGTTCAGAATTTGTAAAAACTTGAATGTGCCTAGTCTGAGTAGAAGTTCACTTTAGGTTACATCACAGTGGCAAAGAAACCTGTTGGGGGGGAGGGGGTTGTACTTTGGACCCACTTTGAAGTGCTGTGCGACTAGGAGAGTAAAGGGAGCCAAAAGTGGGGCCTATTGATCCTGGAAATTCCTTTAACTACTACTGCCATGGATGCATGAAAGAGACATTGCAATTTGCAATTATGAAAAACTGTAGATATAAAAGAAAATGCCATTTCTAATAACATGAAATTAAATTAAACTACAAAAAATTATTATTATGTCACAATTAAATGTTCTTCAGTTACATCTTCCAGAATGGAGATTTTAGTAAACTCTGCATGCATCAAGTTAAAGTGGTTCTAAAGTAAGAAGGTCTTTTACCTTAATGCATTAAAAGGTAAGAAAAAAAAAAAAACACACACGCACCTGTGTGCAGCTCCCCCCACCAACCCCGTATACTTACCTGAGCCCAATGATGATCCAGCAACATGCATAAGGGCAGCATCGCTGTGCTCCATTTTGCTCTCCTCACTGATTTAGAGGCACCAGCAGGAGCCATTGACTCCTGCTGCTGTCAATCACAGCCAATGATTAGGGAGCAAGGGTGGGGGTTGAGCCGCACTGTGTGTGTGTCAATGGACACACAGATAGTGCGGCTCAGGAGGAAGCCTGAATGAGTGCTCTCATAGCAAGCAGCTTGCTATGGGGGCACTCAGCAGGGGGGGGGGAGCCAGGAGCACCGGCGGGGAACCCAAGAAGAGGAGGATCCGGGCTGCTCTGTACAAAACCATTGTGCACAGCAG
The DNA here is from genome assembly GCA_029206835.1 of Rana muscosa. Classification (NCBI taxonomy): domain Eukaryota; kingdom Metazoa; phylum Chordata; class Amphibia; order Anura; family Ranidae; genus Rana; species Rana muscosa. The sequence goes on along the minus strand of CM055119.1, from coordinate 159,184,898 downwards.
GTATATATAACCTTTACAATCACTTTAAAAGGTCTACTCTAGTCTATCGGTTACGGCTCAGAAGTTGTGGGAGAGATATATGTGGCATATATGCATCGATCAATACCACACAGGATCGAGCTTCAACTCAAACTAACCTCTGAAATTACGGGGAAGTGTCAATGGTAGGAATATTCTGGTTGGACTTAACATTACCTTACCAAAATACTGTTAAACGTTAAAAATAAATAGACTTTATAATCTACCATTTTTATTTGCATCAAAATATTTTCCCAGAGACTATGGGGTTGATTTATTAAAATAGGCTGTTCACTGTGCAAGAGAAATTTCCTATAAATTAGTGAGTCTGGTAAAGCTTTGCCGACTTCCAATCATGTGCAAGCAAGAATACTTTTTTCTTAAATTTTCCCTTTTCTCTGATTGGATATTCTTTGCAAAATGCATTTTAACCAAGTTCAGTAAGCCAAGTGAAAATGACCTTGCAAAGTAAATAGCCCATTTGCTTTTAGTAAATCCTCCCCCCCCCCCCATAGGTACATTTTATGCAATGAAACTGACTATGCACTCACAACCTAGAAATAAATGCATATAAAAGACCGGGCTTTCTACAGCCAGCCCATAGAATAGTTATATAATGAAAGAGACTGAAATATCTGTGGGGCGAGTCCATATAACAGCTATCCCATCTGTAACACTACATGGGATAACAGCAACAAGCCACAAAGTCAATCTGAACGGATTCTAGATATTTTCATATATACAACCCGGCACCCCTTTGTGCAGCTTATGGACCCCACAATATGTATACAGGAAAAAAGAAATTGATTTTTATGGTGCCACCTCACCTGCTGGTTGCCTCTGTGGATGCAAGGTGTGGATATCCATAGGAAAATGCAGTTTGCTCCGTATCACCTCTTGGTTCTTTCCGGTGAATTTGTTAGCGCTGTTTATGCTTTTGGTATGCCAGTCAGTCCAATACAGACTGTCCTCAAACACAGTGATTGCAAATGGGTGCGGGAGACCTGCAGGGACAGAAAAGTGGAGGAGAGCGAGTCATGTAGAGGATGTAACGTGCACAAAGCATAAAAAATAAAAATAAAAAAACGTGCAACTTTGCTGAAACCCATAAAGAAAAAAAAGGGGGGGGTCGCTGTTTTTTTTCTTGACCAACCAACAAGCTATCGGCAGTTAATTTTCTACTGAAAGATGGAAAATTAACCAAGATTCTGAATAACTACAGGTTTCACTACTTGGGGCTGATTATTGTTTTGTGAATTTAGCTTACCTTGGCTGATCACAGCTTTGCGATTGGATCCGTCCAGATTGGCTCTCTCAATAACATGGTGTTTAGCGTCCACCCAGTACATACGTCTTCCAGCATAGTCAATAGTCAGTCCATTGGGCCAGAAGAGATGTGTATCTGCAATGACACGTCTGTTGGAACCATCCATGCTGGAATATTCAATACGTGGTGTATTACCCCAATCTGTCCAGTAGATGGTGCTAGAGAATAAGACACAAAAGTATTACAGCGTTATATTATTATTAGTAGTATTTATATAGTGCCGACTAGTAGCACAGTGCTTAAATATACTTTGTACATTCACATCAGTCCCTGCTCTCAAGAGAGCTGCGCATGCTCTGAAACGCGTTGTGGTTCCCTGCACCATCCAGCTGACGTCAGACGCTCCTCTCCGGACCGACCGCTGCCATCTTTCGCTGCTGTCTCCTATCACGGACAAGCCAGCCTGCATCCCGGCTACTTGCGGCCGCCATAACCGGGACCTGGGAAATCCGTGGAGTAGCGTCAGAGATCCTGGACGCAATATAAACATTGATCCTACTGGATGACACCTGATACTTACCATGATGTAAGTGTTTGATACAAATTGTCTGCTACATAATAAATCTGTTTTGCTAAGAGGCGCTTTTCTATTTTCTCTTTTCATGCTCTCAAGGAGCATACAATCGAAGATCCCTAACTCACATACACATAGTAGGGCCAAATTAGAAAAAAAGAGCCAATTAACCTACCAGCAGGTCTTTGGAGTGTAGGAGGAAACCAAAGTACCCAGAGGAAACCCGCACAGGGAGAACATGCAAACTCCATGCAAGTAATGCCATGGTTGGAATTTAAACTAATGACCCTAGTGCTGCCAGGCAGAAGTGCTAATCATTTCGCCACTCTGCTGCCCATATTCATTGATTTATATTGTAACAATATTTCACAGCCCTTATTTTAAGCAGTTGAGGAGACTGGACGTACTACACACCAAAAAAAAAAAACTTACTGAAAAACAAGGCATGCGTGGTAGGAAATTCCCAGGTCTCACACATGAAAGCTAGGAGTATCCATATAACTAAAGCCCTAAAGAAGCTGCTACAGTCAAAAAACAGATCTGACACACTGGGGGGGGGGGGGGGGGGGGATTTACTAAAACTGGTGCACACCGAATCTGGTGTAGCTGTGCGTAGTAACCAATCAGCTTCTAGGTTTTTATTATCAAAGCTTACCTGAACAAGCCGAAGTTAGAAGCTGATTAGTTACAATGTACAGCAGCACATTTTAATAAATCCCCCCAGTGCTCCTAGCACAGTTCAGACCACAGATAGAGAGATACAAAGCAACACTGGTGCTTTGTACCTATTCTGTATCATTCATCTGCAGATCAAAGAGATGAGCTTCATACTGTATAGGATGTCAGGTAAAGAAACCGGACTTACATTATTAAATAACATTTCTTGTTTTAACCCTTTAACTTCTTACTTCACCCTAATTAAAGTAGAACTGTAGGCAAAAATTTTTTTTTCCATTCTGGATAGAGAAAGGGAGGTTTATAACCCGTCAGATTTTTTTTTCCTTCATCTGTGTCCCATTGTAGAGATTTCCCTTCACTTCCTGTCCCATAGCCAAAACAGGAAGTGAGAGGAAATCCCTGTAAATTAAGGGAATTCCTTGGGGACCCCGAGGTCACCGGAACGAGTGTCCCCATTGGAAGATTTCCCCTCTATTACTTTTCTGGGGACACCCCAAAATTTGGGATTTTCTTTTTATGTTCACATTTAATTATAACGGTAAACAGAACAAATAGAGAGGGGGAATCTCCCTAACGGGGGCACAGAATGCAATAAAAGATGACAGGTGTTCTAATCCCTCTCCACTCTATCAAAAAACAAAAATAAATAAAAGGTTTTGCCTTTAGTTATACTTTAACTCCTTCTTGGCCCTCTTCCTTTAACTATTATTTTCCTGCTTTTTCTTTTTTATGTTTTTCGAATTCTGTTTCATTACCATTACGATCGTCTGTGGGCTTTTTGCCATTTTTCCCAACGGGAAAAACGGTATTAATCACGATGAGAAAAATTAGAACATGTTCTAATTTTTCTCGTCGTTTTTCCTGACATTTCTTCCGCGGCAGTGTTTCCCATAGGGAAACACTGCCGCGGAGCCCATAGACGATAGTTTTTCTCGTCATTTTAAAAAATGACGAGAAAAATGACCGTGTGTGGGGAACAAGCTGTTCCCTCGTTTAAAATGTCATTATTCACGGCAGTTTTTAAACCGCCGTGAATAATGATCGTGTGTACGCGGCATCAGTGTCACTTTAAAGAAAAGCGCAAAATCAAATAAATGAAAAATATTTATTTGTACATAACTTGTACAAATCGGATTATATAGTGTATGGTCAGCTTTAGGCCAGCTAAAGCCTGGCAGGTATTATGCCACGTACACACGTTTTTAATGTCATTGAAAAAAACGGCATTTTCTCGACGTGATTTTTCGTGTTTCCTCTCCAGCCTGCCTTGCCTACACACCATTGTGGAAAAAAATGCTTGAGTAAAGCGCGGTGACGTACAACACGTACACCACCACTATAAAAGGGGAAGTTCCATTCGGATGGCGCCACCCTTCATGTTAGTAAAGTTTGTTGAGCGACGATTCACGCTTTTCAGCCGAGTGCTTTTCAGTCCGTTACAGCGCGACGCATGTGCTATCTCCATTACGAACGCTAGTTTTACCAGAACGAGCGCTCCCGTCTCATACTTGATTCTGAGCATGCGCATTTTTTTTCACGTTGTTAAAGCCTACACACGCCCGTTTTTCATGATAAGAAAAACGACGATGTAAAACGACGTGAAAAATTAGAGCATGTTCCAATTTTTTCACGTCTTGAAAAATGCTCTGAAGCCCACACACGATCATTTTTAATGACCATTTTAAACAAATTTAATTTTTCTAGTCAATAAAAACGGTCGTGTGTACGAGGCATGACTCCTAAAAACAATGTCCGGGAAATATCAGTCGCTCAAAGAGAGAATCAGAGTTATAATTTCCAAACAGTTGCACCTTACTCTTTTTTTAAGCTCCATATTGGTGGAATTAAAGTAATTGTAAAGGCTCGTTTTTTTTTTTTTTTGTTAAAAACATATTGCAGTGAGGGGAAAAAAGTATTTGATCCCCTGCTGATTTTTGCCCAATGACAAAGAAATGATCAGTCTATAATTTTAATGGTAGGTTTATTTTAACTGTGAGAGACCGAACAACAAAAACATCCAGAAAAACGCATTTCAAAAAAGTGTTATATTGATTTGCATTTTAATGAGTGAAATAAGTACCGTATTTATCGGTGTATAACACGCACAGGCGTAGAACACGCACCCTAACTTTAAGAGGGAGGTTTAAAGAAAAAAAAATAGGATTTTTATAACAGCTTACCTGTAAAATCCTTTTCTTGGAGTACATCACGGGACACAGAGCGACATAGTCATTACTAATGGGTTATATAGATACCGTCAGGTGCTGGCACTGGCAACTTCCAAAACCGGAAGTACCCTCCCCTATATAAGCCCCTCCCATCCGGGAGCACCTCAGTTTTGTAGCAAAGCAATAAGTGTCCCCAAAGAGGGGTGGGAGCTCTGTGTCCCGTGATGTACTCCAAGAAAAGGATTTTACAGGTAAGCTGTTATAAAAATCCTATTTTCTTTTTCGTACATCACGGGACACAGAGCGACATAGTCATTACTAATGGGATGTCCTAAAGCAATGCCAAATGAGGGGGGGGATACACCATATATAAGCTGAGCGCTATCAGACATGAGGATCTTTTGCGGCCTGCAACACACTGCGCCCAAAGGCGACATCCTCCTGACTTCTAACGTCCACCTGGTAGAACCTAGTAAACGTGTGAACTGAAGACCACGTTGCGGCCTTACAGATTTGAGCCAGGGAGGCCTGGTGATGCACTGCCCATGAAGTTCCAACTGCTCTCGTGGAGTGCGCTCTAACTTTGAACGGAGGCGGTCTCCTTCTCAAGCCATAAGCTTGCATAATGACCTGTCGAATCCACTTGGCTAAAGTAGATTTTGACGCTGCCTGACCCCTTCTGGGGCCTTCCGGCAGAATAAACAAAGTATCCGTTCTGCGAATCTGAGCAGTGGCTTTTAGATAAGCTTTAACTGCTCTTACTACATCCAAAGAATGCAATAACTTTTCCTCTACCGAAGTAGGTTTGGGGAAAAAAGAAGGAAGAACCACATCTTGGTTCAAATGAAACCTCGATACCACCTTAGGAAGAAAGGCTGGATGAGGACGTAACACTACTCCTGTCCTTATGGATAACCAGATATGGCTCCTTACAGGACATAGCTGCTAATTCCGATACTCTTTTAGCCGAACAAATGGCTACTAGAAAAATCAATTTCCTGGTGAGAAGCACCAAGGAAATATGCTGTAATGGTTCAAATGGTTGTTTCTGTAGAACCGACAGAACCAAGTTTAGATCCCATGGACATATGGGAATATTAACCGGAGGACTAATACGCATCACTCCTTGTATAAAGGCTTTGACTAGTGAATGCGAAGCCAAGGGCCTTTGAAAAAATATTGACAAGGCCGAAATCTGACCCTTGATAGTACTCAAGGCAAGCTTCCTATCTACAGCCCATTGTAGGGAGTCCAGACTCCTACCTATTACGTACTTACGTGGATGCCATTTCTTGGCTTCACACCAGGCGATGTACGCCTTCCAGATTCTATAGTAGATCTGCCTGGATACCGGCTTCCTGGCATTGATCATGGTAGATACCACAGAATTAGAGAGCCCTCTCTTTTTTAGAATGTGGGCTTCAATAGCCAGGCCGTCAAACCTAGGGCTGGTAAGGAAGGGTGGTATATCGGTCCTTGCGAAAGCCGGACGACGTGGGAGAGTCCAAGGACTCCCCACTGACATTTTACAATCTCCACGTACCCCGCTCTTCGGGGCCACGCTGGAGCCACCAGAATCATTGGTTTCTTTTCTACCCTGATTCTGCGGAGTAATCGAGGTAACCATTGTGGCGGTGTGAATGCATATATCAGCTTGAACTGATCCCAAGGGAACACTAGGGCATCCGAGCCGCAAGCTAGGGGATCCCTTGTCCGAGAGACAAACCTGTCCCCCTTTGCGTTGAATCTGGATGCTAGAAGATCTACATCCGGTGTTCCCCACCGCTGACATATTGTCCAGAAAACCTCGGGGTGAAGGGACCCTTCCTCTGGGCCTAATTGCTGGCGACTTAGAAAGTCCGCCTTCCACTTCTCCACTCCTGGAATGAATACCGCAGATATGGCTGGGACATATTTTTTCTGCCCATTTCAGGATGTAATTTACTTCCCTCTGGGCTGCACGACTCCTGGTGCCCCCCTGATGATTGATATATGCCACTGCTGTGGCATTGTCTGACAGGGGACCCTTGGAGTTTGGATGTCCATGCTACTAGGGCATACCGGGCTGCTCGTATCTCTAAGAGATTGATGGGCAGGGCCTTTTCTGCATCCGACCATCTGCCCTGGAGAGACTATTGCTCCAGTACTGCTCCCCAGCCTATAAGGCTGGCATCTGTAGTGACCACCTCCCAAGAAATCGGACTGAAGGATTTCCTTTTTTCCAGATTCTGGGAAACCAACCACCAACGGAGGCTCTTGCGAACGGAAGGGGACAAGGACATTGTAAGTCTAGGCCTGAATTTTTTTTGTTCCAGGCTGACAGTATGGCCCCTTGCAAATTCCTTGAATGGAATTGACCGTAGGGTACTGCTTCGAATGATGCCACCATTTTTCCCAGCAGCCTCATATACAGGCGTATGGACGGCTGTCTTTTTTGTACCCACTAAGTGGATCAAATCTTTCAAAGACAACACCTTTCCTCGAGGCAAGAATATTTTTCTCTGGCCTGAATCCAACCTTAGCCCCAAGTATTCCAGACTTTTGAATTTTTAGGGCTGACTTGTCTCGGTTGATAATCCAACCGTGAGATTCCAGATACCCGATTGTCTTGTGAACGACCACGTCTAGTTTTTTCACTGAGTGGTCTATCAGCAACAAGTCATCCAGATATGCCATTATCATTACACCTTGTGTTCTTAGATTGGCCAATAAAGGGCCAGAATTTTTGTAAACACTCGTGGTGCTGTGGCCAAACCGAAGGGTAAGGCTCTGAACTGAAAATGGCGCCCTTCTACTGCAAAGCGTAGAAATTTTTGGTGGACTGGAAAGATGGGAATGTGCAAATAAGCATCTTTGATGTCGATCGTGGCTAACCAATCCTCCCCTTGTAGGGCAGTGGCCACCGATCGGATCGACTCCATCGGAAAGACCTGATATACAGGAATTTGTATGGCCCTTTTAGAATTAATATGGGCCTCCCGTCCGCGTTTGCTTCGGGACTGTAAAGAGGTTTGAGTAAAACCCGAACCCTCATTCTTCCAGGGGAACCTCCATAATTACTCCTTGGAGCAATAGTTGTTCTAGTGCCAACAGGAGGGACTCTCTCTTCCGGGGATCCCTTGGCACGTTTGACCTCAAAAATGGGAAGGAGGAGAGTCTTTTAACTCCAAACTGTATCCCAAACCTACTGCGGAGAGCACCTATCTGTCTTGATCGTGTCCCGCCAGGTCTCTTGCGAACAACTGGAGTCCTCCCCCCACCCGACTGAGTGGGGGCTTCAATGAATTTAACTTTGGGGGAGGTTTTGTACCTCCCCTGACCCAGGGTTTCTCATTACCCTGCTACTGTCCCTGTTTTTTACCCCCGGGATTTCCGAGGAGGCCGTCGGAACTGTTACACAGCCGATGCCCCAGGGACTGGAGAAGCAGGCCTCTTAAAGAGGGACCTCTAACTCTGCTTTTAACCGGCAAGAGCGTATTTTTACCGCTGGAAATTTTCTGGATATATTTGTCCAGGTTTTCCCTGAATAAGCGTTCACCATGAAATGGGACGCTAACCAGCCATTCTTTACAGGGAGCTTCAGCAGACCAGTTTTTGAGCCATAGGAGCCTACGCGTATGTACTATAGACAGCGTAAGGCGGGAGGCCTGATGGACTGAATCCTCTATGGCGTCAACCGCAAAGCCTAAGGCTCTAGGTAGATCAGCTAGGGCAAAGCCTGCTGATCTGTCAAGTCCCTCAAGACCTGTTTCAACTGATCCTTCACTGCTTAGCAGACCCCAATAGCTGCTACTGCTGGTTGTATCACCAAGCAGATTTTCATAAGGACTCCAATCTTTTATTTATTGGGTTCTTGAACATTTGGACATTATCCACTGGACATGTCAGTGATTTATACATACAAGAGATGGCTGCGTCCACTGTAGGGACCTTCCATTTTTTTTTTTTTTTTTTTGATGAACTTATCCTCCATGGGATAGACCACCGGAAATCTCTTGGGGGAATAAATATTTTCTCAGGACATTCCCAATCCTGGTAAATGAGCCCTTTCAGTAAAGGGTGAAGTGGAAAAGAACAGACAGTCTGGGGGCTTCTAGCGACCCCAACGAGGATACAGTAGTGGTTGATGGTTCCGCAAGGTGCATTTTTAAATGCTGATCGGACCATGTTAGTCAGAGACTGAACCCATAATCTTTCAGCTTGAGATGCTGAGAAAAGGTTCCCCCACTGTTGATTCCTCTATAACAGAATCAACCTCATCCTGATCCCCTTCAGGCAGGTCGATCCCTGTATGGGACTGTTGCTCTGCTAACAGGCACTCTGAAGGAGGAGACGGAGATCGGGCGTGCTTTCCCTGACAGGGAGGCAGCGATAAATGTTGACAATCTCTCTCTAATCCTCCCAGAGCTGAGGAAAAAAACCTCCTCTGTTACATACACAGGAGCAGGTGACTGAGGACAGCCGCAGTACCAAGTACCCCTGCGGGGTCTCTACGGTCACTTACCTCTGAACTTCAGGGGAGACTGGTGCAGCAGAAGTATGCCCAAGATCCTCAGAGCCCGATGAGACCCCCTTCGCTTCCTGGAAGATTCAGTTCCGGAGCTTCTGGACGGCATATTCCTAAGCCTAAAGCTGAGGTATTCCAGCCGTAATACACCACTTTTACTGAGAATAGTCTAGCACAATTGCTGCTATATCACAGTTGGTGTCTACTAATGTGCCTTTCTAGGGGATGCCTGTATCAACCGCTTGCTGTATGCCTTTAAATGTTGCCAGCTCTGTCTCTGTACTTCATAGCCAGCTCACTACAATATTGTGGTTTTTTTAAAACTGCTGGGACGCCCGCACATGCGCAGAAGCGCTGCGGCGCGCACAGAGCGTCATCCCCCAGGCTCCGCCCCCTTTCCCGGCTCACCTCTATATATAGAGGCGCGTGCACGCGCACGCGCGTGGGCACGTGCGCCTTCGGCGCTAATTTCAAATATGGTAACAAGGGACAGGAGCCAGGGCCCCTCTTTGCCGCAGGCCGGGGGATGGACAAACACTGCAACATGGCAGAGGAAGCAGTTTCCTATAAGAGAACTCACCATCTGCCTGGACTTTGCTCTGCTGAGAAGAAGCTAGTCCACATGACAAGAAAACATTCCACAGCGGCCTCTAGTGGACAAACACAGGTACCGCAGTCTAATATATTAAATATATATAAAAACATTTTTTTTTTTTTTTTTTCTTGACCACCATTAAAAATTATTACATTTTTTTAGTAGTTACAGGCATGCACAGAATTTTGCGGGAATACCATTAGGTAACAGACAGAAAGACAAATTAGGCTTGGGGGTCCCCCATTAGAACCAAGTTCCTGGGGGCCCCCACTTACCTGTTCCCCGCCGCAGGACTTTGTTTGGTCCACAAAAGCCCAAACTTCACCTATCACGGCAGGCATTGTAATCAAACCTTCAGGGACCGGGTTCCCAAGGATTCCACTCCCCTGGACCTGTATAGCACCCTGCACAGAAAACATCTTGGTCGTGGGTATGACCAGAGCTCTGGATCCCAGGGTCCAGCTCTCCTAAGAGAAGCATTACAGGCAAAACCTTGCTCTTCTCTGCAAGGCCCGGGTACCGACCGTTTAGCTATGAAGCTTTTTTGGTCGGATCCGGAATAGCTTACTGAGGCCCAAAAGAACCTGTACGCAAGCTCAGTGAAAAACACATGTTTCTTCTTGGCCAACACCTTAGACACTGGCAAAAAACTGAGGTGCTCCCAAATGGGAGGGGCTTATATAGGGGAGGGTACTTCCGGTTTTGGAAGTTGCCAGTGCCAGCACCTGACGGTATCTATATAACCCATTAGTAATGACTATGTCGCTCTGTGTCCCGTGATGTACGAAAAAGAAAAAACTTTCCACAGCCCCCTGCGTATAACACGCAGGCACAGTTTACCCTCTATTTTCAGGGTAAAAAAGTGAGTGTTATACGCCAATAAATACAGTATTTGATCCCCTATCAATTAGCAAGATTTCTGACTCCCAGGTGTCCTCTTATACAGGTAACAAGCTGAAATTAGGAGCACTCTTAAAGGGAGTGCTCCTAATCTCAGCTTGTTATCTGTATAAAAATACACTTGTCCACAGAAGCAATCAGATTCAATCTCTGCACCATGGCCAAGACCAAAGAGCTGTCCACGGATGTCGAGGACAAGATTGTAGATCTACACAAGGCTGGAATGGGCTACAAGACCAAGCGCCAATCAGCTTGGTGAGAGGGTGACAACAGTTGGTGCGATTATTCGCAAATGGAAGAAACACAAAATAACTGTCAATCTCCCTCGCTCTGGGGGTCCAGGCAAGATCTCTGAACTGAAATCCTGCAGCACCCACAAGGTCCCCCTGCTAAATAAAGAAAAACGCATGTACAGGCCCGTCTGAAGCTTGATAATGAACTTCTAAACGATTCAGAGGAGAACTGGGTGAAAGTGTTGTGGTCAGATGAGACCAAATTCGAGCTCTTTGGCATCAACTCAACCTGCCGTGTTTGGAGGAGGAGGAATGCTGCCCCAAGAACACCATCCCCACCGTCAAACATGGAGGTGGAAAATGCTTTGGGGGTGTTTTTCTGCTAAGGAGACAGGACAATTTCACTGCATCAAAGGGACAATGGACGGGGACGATGTACCATCAAATCTTGGGCGAGAACCTCCCTCAGCCAGGGCATTGAAAATGGGTAGTGGATGGGTATTCCAGCATGACAATGACCCAAAACACACAGCCAAGGCTCAAGAAGAAACACATTAAGGTCCTGGAGTGGCCCAGCCAGTCTCCAGACCTTAATCCCATAGAAAATATGTGGAGGAATCTGAAGGTTGGAGTTACCAAATGTCAGCCTCTAAACCTTAATGACATGGAGGGGATCTGCAAAGTGGAGTGGGACAAAATCCCTCCTGAGATGTGTGCAAACCTGTAGCCACCTACAAGAAACGTCTGACCTCTGAATGCCAACAAGGGTTTTGCCACCAAGTACCAAGTCATGTTTTGTTAAGGCATCAAGTACTTTTTTCACTCATTATAGACTGATCATTTCTTTGTCAGTGGGCAAACGTACAAAATCAGCAGGGGATCAAATACTTTTTTTTCCCTCACTGTATACTTACCTGCTCTGAAGTGGTTTTGCACAGAGCAGACCAGATCCTTCTCTTTTCGGGTTTTCATGTTACGGATTTTACAATAAAGAGATTCATCACTACCTCAGTGTGCAGCCATCCATTCCTTTTCATCATTCAGATACGGAACCATGACTCGGCCCTGCCCCTTTTCTCTCCTCATTGGTTGACTGACTTTAACAGCAGCGGGAGCCAATGGTGCTACGCTGCTGCCTCAGCCAATGAGAGGGGAAGCCTGGGTGGCTGAGACACTCCTGCAGCATCGCTGGATCTAGAGGGACCTCAGGTAAGTTATAGGGGGGCTGCTGCACACAGAAGGCTTTTATCTTAATGCATAAGGATAAAAAACCTTCTGCCTTTACAACCACTTTAATCATGTCCATTCACAGGAAAGATTTTCCAACCCGGGTATTACCACCTAGTGGTCAGGAATGACCCAACAACTTGGATCATCATAAGTAAGTAATTGACAATTTATGCCCACCCTTACACTTCAGGTAGGGATGTCTATGTAACCTTTACAAAAGGGACCCTCACTGCTGATTTAGTTTTGTTATATATAATGCTTCAATATAAGCGATCAACTCAAAAAGCCATTAACACACAGCCTCTGTGGCACTATAGGCCTCGGTACCCTGGATGTCCAACATGCTCCACTTTCATGTTCCTTCCAGCAATACAAACATACCCTTCCATTGGGTTCAGCGCTATGGCTCGCGGCTTCTCCAGGTTTTCCCACAGAATTACTCTGCGATGAGACCCGTCTAGGTTTGATACTTCAACACGAGAGGTGCCGGAGTCTGTCCAGAAGAGCTTATCATGGATCCAATCGATAGCCAGACCACCTGGACAAGAAAATGAAGATTAATATTTTTAAGACTAATTGCTCAATTCACAAAGCTGTAATGCATGTATTATTTTCTGGTGACTTTTCAGCTTGTATTGTTGTACGTAACAGTTATAAATTAGGCCTTAAAGTAATAATAACCAACTCAGCTCCGGAAGGTTTTACCCCCCTCATGGCCAGGTCATTTGTTGCCATTCAGCACTGCGCTACTTTAACTGGCAATTCTATATTCATGCAACGCTGTACCCAAACTAAATAAAAAAAAAAAAAAAAAACTCTTTCACACAAATAGAGCTTTCTTTTGGTGGTATTTGATCACCACTTGGGCTTTTATTTTATAATATATAAACGAAAAAATCTATTATAAAAAAAAAAATTAATTTTTTATTTTTTATATAGATTATATATATATATTACACATACACATACACACACACACACACATATACACACTGGAATTGTTATTTTTTTTTACAATACTAATGACAGTGGTCAGCGATTTATAATGGGACTGCGATAGTGTTGCAGGCAATCTGACACCGACTGGGAACTGACTGCCACGGACATCACTTGTGACACTAATACAGTGATCAATGATAATACTACACTGTCACTGTACTAATGACAGGTTAAATGTTTGCCCAACAAGTGTTCATTTGTGTAATGTGCTGCTTTGCAGGGAGAAGAAAGATTGTTGCCTCTTTACAATGCCCTGTGTTGATTGTTAACACAGGGCTCTGGGCTGGGATTGGACACAACCAATCAACAGGTCCCAGCGTGAATCATTGGCTGGGACCTGCTGACAAAACTCCCTCTGTGTACAATCATAGCAGGAGTCGGCGGGGGTGCGTGTGCACCCTGTACCCAGAAAAGACCGGCGGTGTACGGGCATGTGCCTGTACGGGCTGCCCGTCCACAGTAAATTGCGGGCAGCGGTCTGAAAGTGGTTAAACCCTCAGTTCTTCAAGCACTTTCAGCAGCTGATTATTTCACTCATTGAGTATTCAGCTTCTTCACCTTTTAATCCTTGCCTTTGTTTAAACTGGTGCCATAATCACAGCCCCATGTTACCCAGTCTCAGGGTGGCTCCTTTTTCTTGCAGTGTCCTATGGAGCCACCCATGTATACAGGGACAATAGTTGTGTCTCCCCTACACTGTGTGTGCATCAACAGAAACACATGGCCCTTTAGCTTAGGCTGGCAAAACACTCCCCTGCTTCCCCCTCCAAATTAACAGATAGACTGTACACAAAATTAAAGTTACAAAAATAAATATTAACATCTTTATCAATGCAGCCTCACCAGTGCCCACCATTGCAGCCTCACCAGTGCCCACCATTGCAGCCTCACCTCACCTGTGCCCACCATTGCAGCCCCACCTCACCTGTGCCCACCATTGCAGCCTTAAGCTCACTGTGCCCACCATTGCAGCCTTAAGCTCACTGTGCCCACCATTGCAGCCTTAAGCTCACTGTGCCCACCATTGCAGCCTCAGTAATGTAAACTCAGCTGTAACAGCGGGCTATCCGCTCTGTAATCCCGCAGCTTTTCTCTTCCTCCATGCTCTCCTCCCTGGGGCGATCGATGGGAGAACGGCTTCCGATCCACCCCGCTTGCCGGCGGTACCTGCGCCCCCCCCCCCCCCAGGCAGCCCAGCTCCTCGCCAGAAACTATTTTCCACTCTATAAATGCTTTCTGGTTCCTCAGTGCACTGACAGCTCAAGGTATAATATTTACAGCATCATCCTAATACGCTCATTTGTGTTGTTCTTAACCCAACATACCTGGACTCTCCAAACCCGTAGAGACCACCTCTTGCACATTGCTGCCGTTCAGGTTGGCGCTCATAATACGGTCCAGGGTAACGTCTGACCAGAACACCAGCTCATGGCGATGGTGGAAATCCAACGCAATGGCGTTTTCCAAGTTGTTGAGAAGCAGCGTGTACTCCGAGCGATGAGGCAGAACCTGGCGAATATCAATCCTATTGGCAAATAACAGAACCGGTTCTGGTCCTAAGGAAAGAAAACATATTAGAAGGACCATAATAAGTATGGAAATTATTTACTAATAGCATGGAATTGCAGAATGAAAGAATGCAAGATCTGAGCCTTACCCAAGGCCTTGCAGCTGCGTTTATCTGGTCGCAGTTGGTATCCGCTCTCACAAAAGCACTGGAAGCCGCCTTCTGTGTTGCTGCATCCCTGACTGCAATATCCCTCCTCTGCACACTCAATGACATCTGGGTGAAGGAGAAGGACAGTCACAAAAAGGACACATTTACTACTTCTGTCAGACAACTCACTGGACCCCACATTACACTACAAAAACACACTGTATGGTATTCTCTTAGAGAGGAAAAAAACATTCCCTCTGGGTGATATACAGGTGCATCTCAAACAATTAGAATATCATCATTTATTTATTTCAGTAATTCAATAAAAAAAAAGTGAAACTCATATTTTTATAGACGTGTTACACACAGAGTGATATATTTCAAGCATTTCTTGTTTTTTTGCTTTTTTTTGAGGATTATGGCTTACAGCTAGAGAAAGCCCAACATTCAGCATCTCAGTAAATTAGAATATTACATAAAGACCAATAAAAAATAAAAAAAAAGGATTTTTAATACAGAAATGTTGACATACTGAAAAGTATGTCCATGTACAGAATAGTATGCACTCAATACTTGGTCGGGGCTCCTTTTGCTTGAATTACTGCATCAATGTGGCGTGGCATGGAGGAGATCAGCCTGTAGCACTGCATGCATATAAGATAGTGTAGCGCTACACAAGTCCATAAATCAGCAATTTAGAGCAACAAAAATCAATAGATGATCCCCGTGATCTTCATAGGTGACACATGAACTCTTTAAAACATGCAGATGGTGAAAAACACAGTGAGAGACCTCCACCAGTAGTTAAGATTGGCCGCTCACCTCCCAAAGTGGACCCTTTGGTTATAGAGGGTCACAATGAACCTTCCCTTACGGGTGTATCAATGTCAGGCTTGAATAGTAGTTCCTCAATGAAAGAGACCATGGGAAGGTCGTGACGTCACCCGCAGCCATCCGCAATCTACTATTACACACGCTGTTGTACCTCGGCACTGGTTTAGTGCCTTTTAAATGTAAGTGCACTTTGTATCTTAATAAATTGCTTTTACCATATGCGGAAGAACACTATGGTCTGCTTCTCTATTATATGTTAATATTATATTGGAGCCTCTTTATGATCCGGTCCGGTGTTGATGGTCTCTTTCATTGAGTAACTACTATTCAAGCCTGACATTGATACACCCTTAAGGGAAGGTTCATTGTGACCCACTATAACCAAAGGGTCCACTTTGGGAGGTGAGCGGACAATCTTAACTACTGGTGGAGGTCTCTCACTGTGTTTTTCACCATCTGCATGTTTTAAAGAGTTCATGTGTCACCTATGAAGATCACGGGGATCATGTATTGATTTTTGTTGCTCTAAATTGCGGATTTATGGACTTGTGTAGCGCTGCAATATCTTATATGCATCTTTCTCAGGGATTTTGGAATTTTTTACCCTTATGCCGCGTACACACGATCGATTTTCTTGACGGTGAAAACATTTTTTTTTTGGTCGAGAAAAACGCCTGTGTGTGGGCTCCGTGGCAGTGTTTCCCTATGGGAAAACTGCCATGGAAAAAGACGGGAATCACGACGAGAAAAATGAGAGCATGTTCTAATTTTTCTCGTCTTGATTAATGCCGTTTTTCCCGTCGGGAAAAATGACAAAAAGCCCACACACGGTTGTTTTTCTTGTTAAAAAAAAAAATAATGTAATTTTTCCCGACGGGAAAAAATAGGATTTTTATAACAGCTTACCTGTAAAATCCTTTTCTTGGAGTACATC
Source organism: Rana muscosa (assembly GCA_029206835.1). Classification (NCBI taxonomy): domain Eukaryota; kingdom Metazoa; phylum Chordata; class Amphibia; order Anura; family Ranidae; genus Rana; species Rana muscosa. Next base: position 159,168,304 of record CM055119.1, on the reverse strand, counting down.
ACGGGACACAGAGCGACATAGTCATTACTAATGGGTTATATAGTTACCGTCAGGTGCTGGCACTGGCAACTTCCAAAACCGGAAGTACCCTCCCCTATATAAGCCCCTCCCATCCGGGAGCACCTCAGTTTTGTAGCAAAGCAATAAGTGTCCCCAAAGAGGGGCGGGAGCTCTGTGTCCCGTGATGTACTCCAAGAAAAGGATTTTACAGGTAAGCTGTTATAAAAATCCTATTTTCTTTCTCGTACATCACGGGACACAGAGCGACATAGTCATTACTAATGGGATGTCCTAAAGCAATGCCAAATGAGGGGGGGGATACACCATATATAAGCTGAGCGCTATCAGACATGAGGATCTTTTGCGGCCTGCAACACACTGCGCCCAAAGGCGACATCCTCCTGACTTCTAACGTCCACCTGGTAGAACCTAGTAAACGTGTGTACTGAAGACCATGTTGCGGCCTTACAGACTTGAGCCAGGGAGGCCTGGTGATGCACTGCCCAAGAAGTTCCAACTGCTCTCGTGGAGTGCGCCCTAACTTTGAACGGAGGCGGTCTACTTCTCAAGCTATAGGCTTGTATTATGACCTGTCGAATCCACTTGGCTAAAGTAGATTTTGACGCTGCCTGACCCCTTCTGGGGCCTTCCGGCAGAATAAACAAAGTATCCGTTCTGCGAATCTGAGCAGTGGCTTTTAGATAAGCTTTAACTGCTCTTACTACATCCAAAGAATGCAATAACTTTTCCTCTACCGAAGTAGGCTTGGGGAAAAAAGAAGGAAGAACCACATCTTGGTTCAAATGAAACCTCGATACCACCTTAGGAAGAAAGGCTGGATGAGGACGTAACACTACTCCGTCCTTATGGATAACCAGATATGGCTCCTTACAGGACATAGCTGCTAATTCCGATACTCTTTTAGCCGAACAAATGGCTACTAGAAAAATCAATTTCCTGGTGAGAAGCACTAAGGAAATATGCTGTAATGGTTCAAATGGTTGTTTCTGTAGAACCGACAGAACCAAGTTTAGATCCCATGGACATATGGGAATATTAACCGGAGGACTAATACGCATCACTCCTTGTATAAAGGCTTTGACTAGTGAATGCGAAGCCAAGGGCCTTTGAAAAAATATTGACAAGGCCGAAATCTGACCCTTGATAGTACTCAAGGCAAGCTTCCTATCTACAGCCCATTGTAGGAAGTCCAGAATCCTACCTATTACGTACTTATGTGGATGCCATTTCTTGGCCTCACACCACGCGATGTACGCCTTCCAGATTCTATAGTAGATCTGCCTGGATACCGGCTTCCTGGCATTGATCATGGTAGATACCACAGCATTAGAGAGCCCTCTCTTTTTTAGAATGTGGGCTTCAATAGCCAGGCCGTCAAACCTAGGGCTGGTAAGGAAGGGTGGTATATCGGTCCTTGCGAAAGCCGGACGACGTGGGAGAGTCCAAGGACTCCCCACTGAAATTTTACAATCTCCGCGTACCACGCTCTTCGGGGCCACGCTGGAGCCACCGGAATCACTGGTTTCTTTTCTACCCTGATTCTGCGGAGTAATCGAGGTAACCATTGGCGGTGTGAATGCATATATCAGCTTGAACTGATCCCAAGGGAACACTAGGGCATCCGAGCCGCAAGCTAGGGGATCCCTTGTCCGAGAGACAAACCTGTCCCCCTTTGCGTTGAATCTGGATGCTAGAAGATCTACATCCGATGTTCCCCACCGCTGACATATTGTCCAGAAAACCTCGGGGTGAAGGGACCCTTCCTCTGTGCCTAATTGCTGGCGACTTAGAAAGTCCGCCTTCCAATTCTCCACTCCTGGAATGAATACCGCAGATATGGCTGGGACATATTTTTCTGCCCATTTCAGGATGTAATTTACTTCCCTCTGGGCTGCACGACTCCTGGTGCCCCCCTGATGATTGATATATGCCACTGCTGTGGCATTGTCTGATTGAATTCTGACAGGGGACCCTTGGAGTTTGGATGTCCATGCTACTAGGGCATACCGGGCTGCTCGTATCTCTAAGAGATTGATGGGCAGGGCCTTTTCTGCATCCGACCATCTGCCCTGGAGAGACTATTGCTCCAATACTGCTCCCCAGCCTATAAGGCTGGCATCTGTAGTGACCACCTTCCAAGAAATCGGACTGAAGGATTTCCTTTTTTCCAGATTCTGGGGAACCAACCACCAACGGAGGCTCTTGCGAACGGAAGGGGACAAGGACATTGTAAGTCTAGGGCCTGAACTTTTTTGTTCCAGGCTGACAGTATGGCCCCTTGCAAATTCCTTGAATGGAATTGACCGTAGGGTACTGCTTCGAATGATGCCACCATTTTTCCCAGCAGCCTCATATACAGGCGTATGGACGGCTGTCTTTTTTGTACCCACTAAGTGGATCAAATCTTTCAAAGACAACACCTTTCCTCGAGGCAAGAATATTTTTCTCTGGCCTGAATCCAACCTTAGCCCCAAGTATTCCAGACTTTTGACTGGTTTTTAGGGCTGACTTGTCTCGGTTGATAATCCAACCGTGAGATTCCAGATACTTGATCGTCTTGTGAACGACCACGTCTAGTTTTTTCACTGAGTGGTCTATCAGCAACAAGTCATCCAGATATGCCATTATCATTACACCTTGTGTTCTTAGATTGGCCAATAAAGGGCCAGAATTTTTGTAAACACTCGTGGTGCTGTGGCCAAACCGAAGGGTAAGGCTCTGAACTGAAAATGGCGCCCTTCTACTGCAAAGCGTAGAAATTTTTGGTGGACTGGAAAGATGGGAATGTGCAAATAAGCATCTTTGATGTCGATCGTGGCTAACCAATCCTCCCCTTGTAGGGCAGTGGCCACCGATCGGATCGACTCCATCGGAAAGTCCTGATATACAGGAATTTGTATAGCCCTTTTAGAATTAATATGGGCCTCCCGTCCGCGTTTGCTTCGGGACTGTAAAGAGGTTTGAGTAAAACCCGAACCCTCATTCTTCCAGGGGAACCTCCATAATTACTCCTTGGAGCAATAGTTGTTCTAGTGCCAACAGGAGGGACTCTCTCTTCCGGGGATCCCTTGGCACGTTTGACCTCAAAAATGGGAAGGAGGAGAGTCTTTTAACTCCAAACTGTATCCCAAACATACTGCGGAGAGCACCTATCTGTCTTGATCGTGTCCCGCCAGGTCTCTTGCGAACAACTGGAGTCCTCCCCCCACCCGACTGAGTGGGGGCAACCCTTCAATGAATTTAACTTTGGGGGAGGTTTTGTACCTCCCCTGACCCAGGGTTTCTTATTACCCTGCTACTGTCCCTGTTTTTTACCCCCGGGATTTGACCGAGGAGGCCGTCGGAACTGTTACACAGCCGATGCCCCAGGGACTGGAGAAGCAGGCCTCTTAAAGAGGGACCTCTAACTCTGCTTTTAACCGGCAAGAGCGTATTTTTACCGCTGGAAATTTTCTGGATATATTTGTCCAGGTTTTCCCTGAATAAGCGTTCACCATGAAATGGGACGCTAACCAGCCATTCTTTACAGGGAGCTTCAGCAGACCAGTTTCTGAGCCATAGGAGCCTACGCATATGTACTATAGACAGCGTAAGGCGGGAGGCCTGATGGACTGAATCCTCTATGGCATCAACCGCAAAGCCTAAGGCTCTAGGTAGATCAGCTAGGGCAAAGCCTGCTGATCTGTCAAGTCCCTCAAGACCTGTTTCAACTGATCCTTCACTGCTTAGCAGACCCCAATAGCTGCTACTGCTGGTTGTATCACCAAGCAGATTTTCATAAGGACTCCAATCTTTTATCTATTGGGTTCTTGAACATTTGGACATTATCCACTGGACATGTCAGTGATTTATACATACAAGAGATGGCTGCGTCCACTGTAGGGACCTTCCATTTTTTTTTTTTTTTGATGAACTTATCCTCCATGGGATAGACCACCGGAAATCTCTTGGGGGAATAAATATTTTCTCAGGACGTTCCCAATCCTGGTAAATGAGCCCTTTCAGTAAAGGGTGAAGTGGAAAAGAACAAACAGTCTGGGGGCTTCTAGCGACCCCAACGAGGATACAGTAGTGGTTGATGGTTCCGCAAGGTGCATTTTTAAATGCTGATCGGACCATGTTAGTCAGAGACTAAACCCATAATCTTTCAGCTTGAGATGCTGAGAAAAGGTTCCCCCACTGTTGATTCCTCTTATAACAGAATCAACCTTATCCTGATCCCCTTCAGGCAGGTCGATCCCTGTATGGGACTGTTGCTCTGCTAACAGGCACTCTGAAGGAGGAGACGGAGATCGGGCGTGCTTTCCCTGACAGGGAGGCAGCGATAAATTTTGACAATCTCTCTCTAATCCTCCCAGAGCTGAGGAAAAAACCTCCTCTGTTACATACACAGGAGCAGGTGACTGAGGACAGCCACAGTACCAAGTACCCCTGCGGGGTCTCTACGGTCACTTACCTCTGAACTTCAGGGGAGACTGGTGCAGCAGGAGTATGCCCAAGATCCTCAGAGCCCGATGAGACCCCCTTCGCTTCCTGGAAGATTCAGTTCCGGAGCTACTGGACGGCATATTCCTAAGCCTAAAGCTGAGGTATTCCAGCCGTAATACACCACTTTTACTGAGAATAGTCTAGCACAATTGCTGCTATATAACAGTTGGTGTCTACTAATGTGCCTTTCTAGGGGATGCCTGTATCAACCGCTATGCTGTATGCCTTTAAATGTTGCCAGCTCTGTCTCTGTACTTCATAACCAGCTTTGCAATAATGTGGCTTTTTAAAAACCTGCTGGAACGCCCGCACATGCGCAGAAGCGCTGCGGCGCGCACAGAGCGTCATCCCCCAGGCCCCGCCCCTTTTTCCGGCCACCTCTATATATAGAGGCGCGTGCACGCGCACGCGCGCGGCCACGTGCGCCTCGGCGCTAATTTTCAAACATGGAAACCAGGGACAGGAGCCAGGGCCCCCTTTGCCGCAGGCCGGGGGATAGACGAACACTGCAACATGGCAGAGGAAACAGTTTCCTGTAGGAGAACTCACCAGCTGCCTGGACTTTGCTCTCTGAGAAGAAACTAGTCCATATGACAAGAAAAACATTCCACAGCGGCCTCTAGTGGACAAACACAGGTACCGCAGTTTAATATACTAAACATATATAAAAAAACATTCTTTTTTTTTTTTTTTTTTTCTTGACCACCATTAAAAATTATTACATTTCTTTAGTAGTTACAGGCATGCACAGATATTAGCGGGAATACCGTTAGGTAACAGACAGAAAGACAAATTAGGCTTGGGGGTCCCCCAATAGAACCAAGTTCCTGGGGGCCCCCACTTACCTGTTCCCCGCCGCAGGACTTTGTTTGGTCCACAAAAGCCCAAACTTCACCTATCACGGCAGGCATTGTAATCAAACCTTCAGGGACCGGGTTCCCAAGGATTCCACTCCCCTGGACCTGTATAGCACCCTGCACAGAAAACATCTTGGTCGTGGGTATGACCAGAGCTCTGGATCCCAGGGTCCAGCTCTCCTAAGAGAAGCATTACAGGCAGAACCTTGCTCTTCTCTGCAAGGCCCGGGTACCGACCGTTTAGCTATGAAGCTTTTTTGGTCGGATCCGGAATAGCTTACTTAGGCCCAAAAGAACCTGTACGCAAGCTCAGTGAAAAACACATGTTTCTTCTTGGCCAACACCTTAGACACTGGCAAAAAACTGAGGTGCTCCCGGATGGGAGGGGCTTATATAGGGGAGGGTACTTCCGGTTTTGGAAGTTGCCAGTGCCAGCACCTGACGGTAACTATATAACCCATTAGTAATGACTATGTCGCTCTGTGTCCCGTGATGTACGAGAAAGAAAATGATCATGTGTACGCGGCATTAGTGTTTAGCTGCTCAGTTTTGGAAGTTTTGTGTTTTATTGCGCCGATTTGTTTCTTTATATAGAACAGCCTGTAGCACTGCTGAGGTATTATGGAAGCCCAGATTGCTTTGATAGCGACCTTCAGCTCATCTGCATTGTTGGGTCTGGTGTCTCATCTTCCTCTTGACAATACTCAGATTCTCTATGGGGTTTAGGTCAGGTGAGTTTGCTGGCCAATCAAGCATAGTGATAACATGATCATTAAACCAGGTATTGGTACTTTTGGCAGTGTGGGCAGGTGGCAAGTCCTGCTGGAAAATTAAATCAGCATCTCCATAAAGCTGGTCAGCAGAGGGGAGCATGAAGTGCTCTAGAATTTCCCGGTAGAGGGCTGCGCTGACTTTGGACTTGATAAAAGACAGTGGACCAACACCAGTAAGCTGGTGCTGGTAATCTGCAATACATCCATTTTTTGTTCTAGGCTCACACTGGTGCGTTTTGACATGTCAAATCCGCGGCATTTGCCAGCAATGGCACCGTCCTAATCGGTGCGACGCCGCATCTGCGGCACTGCACCGATTTCAAAAAGTAGTTTCTGTACTACTTTTTGCTATTTCGGGTCACGATTTACATTGACATCTGTGCAGGTAAGTAGCTTTAAAAGCAGAAAAGACAAAGCATGTCTCTTCTGCATTAAAAATCCAGCCTGTTCACCAATTTTATTTTATAGCCTAAAATTCCACTTTAATATTAATTCAGATTATAGGAAGATAATTTATTATTGGCACCCCAGCCCAGTTTCCTTCACCTTGGCATGATCGTCCGTCTTCCATGAGCCTGTATCCTGTCTGACATGTGCACTGTACCAAGCCACGCACTGTCTGGCATTTTTGGGCACAGCCCCCATTGTTGTGGTTGCAGTTCTCCTCTCCGGTCCGTGGTCCTGCAGAAAGAAAATTTAACAAGGTTGGCTCAATGACAAGACAATTTATACACATATATACACACACACACACACACACACACTATATATACACATACACACACATTTTATATATATATATATATATATATATATATATATATATATATATATATATATATATATCTGCATATCTCAAAAAGTACAAAAAAAAAAAAAGCACAACACAACAATGCAAGGCACAGTATGCTATACCCATAGTAATGAACTTGAGACCAAATTAAGATCGTGGTGTGGAGCTTCGGGGCATTCTCTACATAAAAATCCATGACAGGTGGTCACATGACTTATCAAAATAACGTGACCAGTTTCTCAACCCTTTTCTATTTTAATGAATAGGAATTTGTAAGCAATAAGACCCCAAGCTAAGTAGAAAGTGCATTCATACAGGCACACAACTTTATAGCCATATGAATGTGAGAAGGCCATACTGCTACAGTATTATTTGACTTTGTCAAAATCAGGGAGGATCTGTATATAGCATAGTACAACAATACTAACTGCAGTTTTGATGTGGGCTCTCGTCACTGCCGTCATCGCAATCGTTTACTCCATTGCACAGTTTCCTCTGCCCGATGCAGCGGCCGTTACTGCACAAGAACTGGTCCTGAGCACACTGCGGGGTTCCTGTGATGGATGACAAACAGAGTGATATGTAAAGGAAAAACAACCCAAATAGCAACCTCTTGTATACCAACTCATTTTTCATGCTCCCATTTAACACTTACACAGCAACTCTGAACTCCCTCATCAGCCTAAAAACTCCATCCTCATATTCACATAATGCTTCTTAAAAAGGAGATGTAAACCCTCAAAGTTTTTCACCTTAATGCATTCTATGCATCAAGGTGAAAACCCTCCTGCAGCACCCCCCAGAGACCCCCTTTTTCTTACCAGAGTCCGATCGTTCCAGTGAAGGGGACAAGCGCAGCAGCTCCAGCCGCTATCTCGGGTCCTCATTGGATAGATTGATAAGAGCAGGAGCCATTGGCTCCCACTGCTGTCAATCAAATCCAATGATGTGGGAGACAGGGGGGGGGGGGGGCTGGACCGAGTCCTGCTGTCTGTGTCAATGGACGCACCAGGGGGACTTGGGAGCGTGTCCGCATGAGTGCCCCCATGGAAAGCAGCTCTCCGTGGGGGCACTCGAAAACCAGGAGACCCCAGAAAAGGGGGATCGGGCCACTGTGCAAAACCCTTGCACAGATCAGGCAAGTAGAACATGTTTGTTATTAAAAAATTTTTTTTTTTAAGGGGGCCATAGATGGAACTTATATCGGACGGTTCAACAGGGACCACTGTGTGACCACTGGAGTTGAACAGAAGTGGATCTACTGATTGGCCTCTGCTCAACTGACCTGTCTGATAAAAGCAGCTTGATAAGCGACACAAGCAATATGATGTAGCACTGATTTACGTAGTCTGACAGCGTGGGAGTCCACCCTGCTGCCAGAAAACAACAGCACACAAGGGAAGATTCCCCCAATACCAAATGGATTGTGTGAATGGGGAAATCAGTTCAGTGTAAGGCCAGCTTTAGATATTAGTTGGGTTTGGCCTGACCTTTCCCAACAACTGCTGCTTCTAAAACCTGCTCACATGACCTCTCTCATTGACCTTTAACAGCTCACCCTTCTTTCACCCAAAAACCACCCCATAGAAACCATGGTTTCCATGCAATGCACCAATGAAGGCCAAAAAGCCTGAAACAGCTGCATGCAGTTTGGAGTAAATGGCACTATAGTATTAAGCCATATTTGCATTGTGCAACAGTTCTGGAAGTGCATTTGGCTGCTGGGGTTCAAAGAAATGATTTGCATGGCTCCATCAACTGTCCTGAAAAATAAACCTCTTATTTTTGCTATGTAATGAAACCTTGTTCTGTGTACTAGGAAGTGCTACTAACTTATGATTCACCAACACTGTCCATCTCAGTTTTTTCCCTATACTCCCCCTTTGTCAGTATGATGGACCTTGTATATTCAATCCCTCGGTTTAACCTGATACTTTTCAATAAACTTTATTTGATTTAAAAATAAAAAAAATGTAAAGAAAAGTGTGCATACAAGATATTCTCACTTACATTCTTACTATATGCTGACCTTGAATACTTTCCTTCTGAGTATAACCTAATCCCTGAGTTCTCAGTATGCCCTGACCTCATACATTCTCCTCCTACGCTGAAACGGGTCCTTTACATTTTCCATATTACAAGGCCTATACATTCTATTTCAGAGTTTAACCCGATCCCATACATTCTCAGAATGACCCAACCATGTACAGCCTCTTCAGTTTAACCCAATCTCTTACATTCTTTGTATGGCCATCCCTTTGTGTATTGTCCTCTTGGGTTAAACCCAGTTGCTTACATTCCTAATATGACCCGGTCCTGTACATTTATCCACCTTGGTTTAAAGGAAACCGGTACAGAAATATGGGGGCTGACACCACTAACCACCTCCTAAAAATGCTAGTTGCCTAGCAGTCTCTGGTTTGGGCATTTTCTGAGTCACCAATTAAAACAATTATACAACAAGTGAAGTTAGAGCCAACTGATCTGCATATTTGTTTTGGATGACCAAGCAGTGAAGCAGAAAGACATCCAGGCACTTTGCATTTTCTTGCCAACAAGAAAGTGGGACTCATTGCTGTGCTATAATACAACAGACCACCTTACCAAAGAGAACATGCTGCTCAAAGGCCATAATCTGGCCATTTCTGTCGTTTAGGGTGCCAGCCAATGGAGCTCGTCATAGCTGACAACACGAAATGAACAAGCCAGGCACAATCCAATCACATCAGCCTTCACAAAGCTTTAGTATTCCAAGAGTAGATCTTAGAAGAGTCTGCCCAGGGCAAGCCTAACTCTCCTGATCTCTATGATTAAGCTCTATTTGGGTGCAAAATGTCAGAGTTAAGTCAGCCATAGACGGTTTGAATCTAGGCCAGTTCATCAGGAACCAGCCGAGATTCAAATCATGTATGGGCTGGCTAAAAGTACCAAAGTTGATTGATCAACTTTGGTACAACCAGCCAGTTGGATTTCAGATGCGATTATTGCCAGCGGCTGTTAAAGCTGCTAGCAAAAATCATGTGGTTCTCCCAGCAGGGGCGGATTCTACTGTCCCGCTCCCCCCCCCCCCTCCCCCAGCAATGGGTCCTCAGGATGGATTCCCCCCCATCAACACCCAAGGTTGCAGGAGAAAAAAAAAACAAAAACTTGGAGTTCTGCAACAGCTGGAGGGGGCCACAGGTTGAGCACTCATGGGCTAGCCCCTTTCCCCTACTCTCCATCCTGAAACATCCCCGTAACAGCCAGGGGTAGAGGAGAGGAAAGAAACCAGTAGCACTGTGGGGGAGGCAAAACACAGAGGGTAGCCTGGGCAGTAGGGGAAGTTGGCAATGCACAGAGTGATTAGGGTGTGCCCAAGAACACCTGGCAGACCCCCTGCGCACGCCTATGATGTCCAGTAAAGTCTGGATTTGACCACAGATAGCCTGGGGGTTCTCGTTTGTCATGATTTGGCAACTGCTTATATTGTTGCAGGCAGGTCATGTGTCATAAGAGCAAATTGATATTTTGTGATACCCCAAGATTTTAGGCTGAAAAACACCTCATTGGGATTTTTGCAAATCAGGGTTTTCAGCAAAATATGGAGTAAACAGAAGATCTTCATCCATAGTTCTTGTACTTTTGGCGTACAAACAAGTATCTAGCTCAGAACAGCCTTAGAAGAAACTTGGGGAGTGACCAGGAGTAATGTGGCACTAGGTATAATCCAAGTAGCACCTCATAGTTTGTTCCAATTGCACATGTGTTTCAGGTACAGATTTTGGGTGCAATAAAAATTGGCAATTAACATTTTCAAAAAGACGTGTCGGTGATGGCAGCCTACAGAGCTAAACTACACTACAGATTTCCTTTACCCAATTCTCCATATTCTCAGTAGAATTTGACCTTATACATGTACAGTTATAACCAATCCCTGCCATTCTTAATATAACCTGGCCTTGTACATTCTTTTCAACAGTACTGTATAACCTGATCCCTTACATTCTTGGTAGGACCTGACCTTGTATACTCTGTTACTTCCTCGCCTATTTATTCCCCCTACTCAGACATTTCCTACTCACCAGTCTTCTCACATCCCTTCTCGTCACTGTTATCGGAGCAATCGTCCTCTCCATCACACCTCCAGGAGAGGCGCACACAACGCCCTGTACCGCAGCGGAACTGGTCTGCTGTGCACACTGAAGTTGCTGTGGGGATAAAATAGAAAACAATCTTCTATAAAAATAAAACCATAAAAACACAGATCTCTGTTATGTAGCCTGTTTATGATCTACTTGATCCATTACACATTGAAGTGAAAAACACTGCAGGAAGGAAAGTTCTAAGCAATTCTTACTATAATTGGCTGAGGAAGGCTTTGCTGAATTTTATGGTCTCCAGAAAGAGCAAGAGGGAAGTCGCCCAACATGTATGTACAATGGGCTGATTAAAAAGAATGTCTCAAGTCAAACTGTTAAGAAAATTATACTCACAATCCCAGTCTTATAAGGCCAGATTTTCATATATAAAATATAAGAATCTAATTAGCCTCAAGCACACTAGGCCTATTTGAAGGGACAAAACAATTTCCTCCACAGGTTGAATGTTCCTAATCTATTACAAATGGCTTGGGAAAATACCACACTATGGCTACTAGACGGAGCTGAAAATAAGTATTTATTTCAGCTCATCTTCTGCTTGATCTAGTTCCATTTTACCCCATTGGCACAGAACAAATGTACCAGCAGTTTCACTGGACAAATAGCTATACAACTTTTTTTTCTTCTTTTTAATACACCTCAACACTATTTTTTGGAAAAGAGACCCAAGAAATTGGCTTTGCATTACTGTGGAGAAGTCTTCTGTATGGTACTCACTGCAGTTCCTTTCATCCGACTGATCATCACAGTCCGCATCTCCGTCACATCGCCATCCAGAATTTATACACAGGCCGCTATTACACATAAATTCCCCAGAACGACATGGCTGATGAGATGCTAAGATAAAAAAAGAACAAGGCTGATAAAGGTTTGTTTGAGGTCATTAAGAACTGCAAACAGGAAAATGTGTGCAATTGAGGAATAGCAAACAGTGGAGAAAATCCAGGCCATGGGTGATAGACAGCGGCAGCAGGTAACTGACTGAGGACCAGATAAGAGGTACAAAGATTCCAGAGGAAAAAGGAATGATCTCCGATAACTGGAGGAGACAAAAAAAACTTATCAGTGGCACTTACAGCAATCGGATTCATCAGACCAGTCTCCGCAATCATCGTCACCATCGCAATGATAGATATCCAGGATGCAGCGGCCGTAGGCGCACTGGAACTCCTCCGCACTGCAGCTTGGGGCTGGAACGTCCGAAGCTAAAGGAGAAACCAAACGTTTAAAAACATTACTAGGAGCAGTCAGGTGCTGTAACTCACATCGACCAATAAGAATTCAGTTTACGTAAAGCCAAACTCTTTCTTGACATTATTATTATTATTATAATACAGGATTTATACAGCGCCAACAGTTTACAACATAAGGGTACAATGATAATACACTTTAAAAAAGTAGGAATTAGAGAGCCCTGCTCCTTAGAGATTACAATCTAAGAGGGAAGGTCAAGAGATACAAGAGGTAATAACTGTGGGGGATGTGCTGATGGAGAAAATAAGTGTACAGTTGTTAGGTGGGGGCCAGATAGCATCTTGGTATACTTTGTGTATTTTTTCCAAATCTGTGCAGTAATCTAGGTAAACAAGTACTGTGTGTACAGCTTTCCTACAAGGGGAGAAGAAGTGAAACTCTGGTCTCCACTGTAATGTTGCCAATGGTAGTGCTGATAGCCAATGGTAGTGCTGATAGCCAATGGTAGTGCTGATAGCCAATCTGCACTCACAGATACCTTGGCAACCTTTAAACAGCGCAGTACCTGCGCATAAAACCACAAGCTCACCAATGACTGACAACCTACACAGAAACCTTCGGAGAGTCCATACCACAGCCAGGAGAGCGTTACCTCCAAGCTGGCCTTAGATAGATCAAATCTTGTCTGGTTCAGCAGGGACCAGCTGAGATTTGATCCATTTATTGGCAGGCTGGTTGTAAAAAAAGTTGATCGATCTACTTGGGTACAACTAGTCTGTCGTTTCTTTTTTTGCATGCAATTACTGCCAGCGGCTATAGCCACTAGCAGTAACCATTGTGTTCTGCCAATCGGGAAGGCTCCCTACTGAAAGAACATAATAGTGCTTCGGGAGCGATTCCCCCAATCAACACTGGCTGTGTTAATAGAAAATTCGAGCGATTTTCTTTCCTTGCACCTAAGGTGGAAGAAAAAAATAAAAATAAAATTGCATAATCTATGGGCTGCTTAAGCTCAGCCCAACAGTGAGCATTCTTAATTTTGGCATCTAGTTCAGTAGTGCCGAAAGAAAATGGCTTTTTACTTTGTGATCTTGGCTGGTATGCTGCACTTTACTTTCTGCAAAGTAGGGGATTACACAGCAATGAAGTGCAGCATGCCTTGTGGGTTTTTTTTTTTTTTTTTTTTTAGGTTAACGCCAAGCTAAAGCTTTTTTTTTTTTTAACCCATGGTTGTGCGCAAAAACAAAAAACCCATAAGTAAACAAAAAAGTGCATTTGAAAAACACACAGAAAAGATAGGGGTCCATCTCTAGTCCACCTAGCCAAAGGGCCCGGCCCCGTCTCCTCATAGAGGGCCAAAGCCAACCAACTAGTACTAGGCGAGGGGTTCTCCCAGGGAGAGACTCCATGCCCCCCCCCCCCGCTCAGAGGAGGAAGGAAACTGATGGCCAGAAATCCCCCCTCTCGACTTCAGAGTAGGCCAGAGAACCCACACCCTCTATCCGAGGGAAAAAGAAAAAACACAAAAAACAGTGCAGGTAACACACACACGTGAAGAAAATAAATAAGTACCAGTGCATGTGCATACCTCCCAACTGTCCCTGATTTCGAGGGACTGTCCCTGATTTGGAGCAATGTCCCTCTGTCCCCCTCATTTTGGTCTGATCTATATAAAATGCACTTTTTATCTATCAAAAAGTGTTTTCCAGCACTAAACCTTTCATCTGATTTCTAAATTGCTGTATTTGTAAATTACAAAAGCCAATAGAAAGAATAGTAGTGGTAAAAAAAAAAGCACGGAGTTTAACCAATCTTGTTTATTTGTACAATTCTCCTTTTAAGGGGGCGTGGTAAGGGGTGTGTCCTATGCCTGCATACTTTTGCAGATAGGTGTCCCTCATTCCCATCTAAAAAAGATGGGAGGTATGCATGTGCAACGACTAGGCCTTGCAGCCTGGTAACAGAAATTTCCCCAGTCTGGACCAAAAGGCCTATCCCATGAGGCGCAGTGCACAAAACAGAGAATTGCCATGGCCATGTGCTCGTTCTCACAGTGGGTATCCCAGGCCCATAGTGATACTAAGAAGACCCCTGGGACAACCAACTCCCAGAGGAACGGACACTGTGGGTTCTCTGATTTGAATGGGTTTACCTGGTCTGGTCATGGGCTGGGAAGGCAAAACATATTTTTTTTTCTTCGTTAGAAGCTAGAAAGATCATAAATCCTGTTTTTACTACTATCTGGAGCTCATTTACAAAGCTCTGAATAGCAGTACAACCTGAAAGGGGTTCCAGCCCTTCCCCACTCTAATACATAGGGGAATTGTTTTAAGCCAAACCAGTACAAAAAGGCACTCTGGATAATCCATGGGGATACTGCTCTCTTATATTTTTTTATTATTATAGTGATTGTAAACGATCACCTTGTAAAACAAACCATTCCATTTAAAATAGAAAAAAAAAAAAAAAACATTATAAATACCTTTGTTCCTTTTTATAATTGATCACATTCCCTCTGTTCTCAGCTGCATAAGAGCTGGGGAAGGAGAAGCAGCAGCACACTGAGCTTGCCAGTGAATGGCTGTTCAGAGGGGGCGTGTCAGGACAGGTCTGATCATTGGAGGAGAGCACACCGATTTCCCACCATAGCTAGAGAACTGACCACGTTGTGTTCTCCTGCTTAGTGTGTGGTCAGTTTAGAATAGGAAAGCAAGGGGACTAGCAGGAACACCAGGGATTTCACATAAAGGAAATACAATAAGAACAGGATACTTTCTCATACAAGTACATGGTACAGCAGGCACATATCAGGAATATAAAGTGTTGGGGTAACAAATGCTTTAATAGTATTATTATTAGTGAGAACATCATTCATCCTCTACGGTTTCAGAATATCTCAGGAACTTGATTTCCATTTGACTTCTGGAATGTTTGGATTTACTTACGACAATTTTCTTCATCCGATCCGTCCTTGCAGTCTGTGTCCCCATCACAAAACCAGTGTTCTGCAATACAGCTACCATCAGAGCACCCAAACTCCTTCTCTGAGCATTTCCTCATATCTATGGGGAGAGAGAGATAGAATGATCCAGTCTTTGTAACATTATTACTTTTTAAACAGGCGCAAGCACAGAATCAAGTGCAACGGAAAATGGACAGAATTACAGCTCTAATTTATGGATCTCAAATTTAACCCGTCTGCCTGAAATTCTGCTTTAAATATAGAAACTTGTAGATCATCCACTAGAGGGCGCTCTGATGTGATCTGGTTGAATTCAACCTCCCTGCCTAAAAGGGCAATGTCACTTTCATGGGCAAAAAAATATGGATGGAGAGTGGGGTAAGGGGCTGGTAAATATGGTAATAATTTCCCTTTGGGATTAATAAAGTATTTTGAATTCAGAATTTACCAGCCCCTTCCTTTCCTGGATGGACACAGTGAGTGATCGGTAACAATCCCCAACGAGTTTATTCAGAACGGCAGTATAGTAAGTTCTGTTATGTAATATTTGTGTCTGCGAACAATGACTTTAGTGTATTTTGAGTGAAAATATCTTGATATTTTCAGGGGGTGGGCCCTGTTGGGTAGGCCCTGGGCCCACTCAAAACGAATGCGTGTTGCATAAAAAAAAAAAAAGAAGTTTTTCTAAAGGCCAACTATAAACTATTCTTAATTACGTTCTCTCCCCCTCCTCCTACCGATTCTGCAAACCCCAATTTTTTTAAAATTATTATTTAAATAAAAAAATAAATTAAAAAAAAAAGTGTTTTTATTTTTTTTGTTTTGTTTTTTTATGTCTTCCGGTCACATGATCCTGCAGCTCCAGCTCCCCTGTGTAAGGGAGCACTTAAGCAGCTGTGTATTGCCAGAGCCGTGACATCACCCATTGGCTCCCATAGCCTTTCCATTGCCGGCGCTCCCTCCTCTCCCCTGCAGCAGCTGCTCGCCAACACAGGGAAGCCGGAGCTGCTGGATCACATGACTGGACTAAAAAAAAAAGTAAGTACATACAGTAGATCTTTTTTATACAGGCTATGTAGATAGGTACAAGGAGGGGGGAGGGAACGGTTTTAATTATCGCTATAATTGGTCTCGTTAAAGGCAGCCCACTCATTTGAATTGACTACCTAAAGCACCAAAAGAGTGCATGTAGCATTTTTCACAGCATATTCATGCGTTGCTGCATGCTGCGTTAACGCACGTCTGTCGGCAGGGTCTGCTGGGGTGCCATCCAGAATGCAACCCATCGCATCGCACCAATACACATTACTGCGATGCAACAGAAGAAGCCCTACAATGCCACCGACCCCATGGACTGGATCCTTACAAATACTCGGTTTGATGGCCATTTCTTTTAAT
Organism: Rana muscosa; assembly: GCA_029206835.1. NCBI lineage: Eukaryota > Metazoa > Chordata > Amphibia > Anura > Ranidae > Rana > Rana muscosa. The sequence goes on along the minus strand of CM055119.1, from coordinate 159,151,679 downwards.
AAAAGTTGCTCGATTCTAGACCTGCATTTGTGGGAAGGAGCAATAGAATACAACCACTTTGTAGCAGGAAGCAGAACCTGCATATGTAATAAGCACACACGGCTGCCCACATGCACATAAATAGTTGCAAACTGGAATTCATTCCACCCCCCTAACATATTGATGAGAATATTCCCTTTCCATTCACCCAGCTGGGTAAATGAGACATGGGGATTGATTTACTAAAGGCAAATAGACTGGAACTTCACTTTATAAAGTGCACAATCTGCAAGTGCAGCTGCTCCAGAGCTTAGTAATTGAGCAGAACCTATGCTTGACTCCCATAATCAGGTGCAAGAAAAATGCTGTTTTTTTTTTCCTTTTTCCTTGCACTTGATTGGGTACCCTTTGCTAGTTGAAGCTTTGCCTCATTTACCAAGCCCTGGAGCAACTGCACTTTGCAAAGTGCACATTCTATTTGTCTTTAGTAAATCAACCCCACGGCATCTGTTGGGTTGGCACAAGCATTTGCTCCAATATGCAGAAATCTGCCTCGGGTTTCCCTCTTATTCAGTCCTTGAAGGCAAAGTAGAGAAACAGCAAAAAAACAGGAAACCTTAACCACCTTACATGACCTTCTACTCTCCAGATCAAATATTTGGTCGGGCAGCCGCTACTTCCTCCTGTACATTTCTGTAAATAAAGCTATATTATACAAGCTGGGAATGTGGCCAAAGGTGACAAATTATTAATTTATTCTATCTGCTCTCAGCGAGGAACAGCGGGAGAACAGAAGGAGATTTAGATCTGGGGGAATGGAAGAAAAGGAGAAATTATATACAAAGCAATGCAGCAATAAAGCTGCACACTTTCCGCCCGTCAGGTTATTATTTCCAGGGACCCGACTTCTCCATCAGAACATTTTATTGATATCTGCTCCCCTAAGCACTCTATGAAATCTACTGCTGCAGGTCCATTTTATACTATTCAATGATCTACATTTCTATTGCACTTTGCCATGTTGTATGACTGGCTCTTCATCCTCATGATCCTGTATGCCCGGGGTATTGAATTCAAATGAACAGAGATCCGGTAAGTAAAAGATTTTTCCCAGTAGAGGTCCGGATCTCATATTTGTTCTATTACTCAGCCCTTCCTTTACATCGAAGTCCCCCCCCCCCCCATTTACATCACAGTGCAATCTTTATACATCACAGTCCCCCCCCCCATTTACATCACAGTGCAATCTTTATAAATCAGTCCCCCCCCCCATTTACATCACAGTGCAATCTTTATAAATCAGTCTCCCCCCCCCATTTACATCACAGTGCAATCTTTATAAATCAGTCTCTCCCCCCCCCCCCCCCATTTACATCACAGTGCAATCTTTATAAATCAGTCGTCCCCCCCCCCATTTACATCACAGTGCAATCTTTATAAATCAGTCCCCCCCCCCCATTTACATCACAGTGCAATCTTTATAAATCACAGTCCCCCCATTTACATCACAGTGCAATCTTTATAAATCACAGTGCAATCTTTATAAATCACAATAAATCACAGCCCCCCCTCCCATTTACATCACAGTCCCCCCCATTTACATGACAGTGCAATCTTTATAAATCACAGTACCCCCCCCCCCCATTTACATCACAGTGCAATCTTTATAAATCACAGTCCCCCCCCCCATTTACATCACAGTGCAATCTTTATAAATCAGTCTCCCCCCCCCCATTTACATCACAGTGCAATCTTTATATATCAGTCCCCCCCCCGTTTACATCACAGCCCCATTCACAAAAGTCCCTACTTTACAACACATTTTTATTATTATTAGTATTATTATTATTATAATAATAATACAGGATTTATAGAGCGCCAACAGTTTGCGCATCGCTTTACAACGTGAGGGCAGACAGTACAGTTACAATTCAATACAGGAGGAATAAGCATCAACCCCCCCCCCCCCATTCGCATTGCTTCCCCATTTAAATTACAGCTCAATCCTTTCTACATCACAGCCCCTCTTAACAATACAACTGATATACTGATATAAAGATAGGGGACTGCAATGTAAAAGTGGGGAACAGGATTGCAATGTAAAGATGGGGTCTGCAATGCAGGGGGGGGGGCTTGCATTGCAGACCCCATCTTTACATTGCAATCCCCCATTTTTACAGAACAGTCCTCCCCTTTGCAACCCCGTTCCCCACTTTTACATTGCAGTCCCCTATCTTCATATCAGTCCCCCACTTTTGCAACAGTCTCACCTCCTTAACGTTGCAGTCTCCCAGCTTTACATTGCTGTCCCCTTTCAAATAAAAGTACCCCCCTTTAACAATGCAGTCCCCTTTACATAAAAAGCATTCCCTTTACATCAGAGCCCCTCTTTTTACATTGCTTCCCCATCTGCATGAGTCTTTATAGTTCAGGCAGGAATCGCACATTCAACAGCGACTTACCGCATTGTTCATCGCTGTTGTCCCCACAATCGTTGTCACCATCACAGTGCCACAGGCTGCGGATACAATATCCATTCTGACAGGAGAACTCGTCTTCCTCACACTCTCGAGGAGCTACAATTCCAAACATGCCACATAAAGTAAGAAGAAAAAAATAAATAAAAAATCACAGCATATTCTTTATTCCCAACTAACCTAGATTCCCTTCCTTTAGTCATTATTCAGAAATAAATTCAGATGTAAAATTCAGTGCATGTTAGTTGCAGTCATGGGCACTGCTCTGTGCACAGTAAATCTCCCATAGTCCATATCTGGAGACAGCAAGAGAGGGGTGGCTACATTCCTACATACAGGAGAACACAGAACAAAAAATGTAGCTACCCTCTACAAGGAATCAAAATCTGCATGCAGTCTTTATGGAGGGATCTGGGGGCAATAAGACCCCAAATCCCTTCTCTGCACTTAAAAGAATTGAAAACACCAAGATCCATGTTTTTTGAATACTTTGGAGTTTTTAAAAATGGTGCCGTTTACATCCAGGTAAACTGGAAGGAATGGCAGGTCATCGCTTCCAGGTTACCATAGCGGAGAGCTGGTCAAAGCTGATCCCGACTTTGTTCGGTTGTCCGACCAGCAGCTCCCTCTGCTTGTAATAGCAATTGAGCGGCTAGTTAGCCGCTCTGATTGACATTCCAAGAGAGCCAACGGCTCTTGAAGTCTGATAGCAATAGAGAGATAGAAGTACTTGCAGTAATTGTACAGGCAGATGCCAACAATACATGTTTCTATCGGAGTCTGCTGGGACTTTGCAGGGCAGTAGAGGAGACGGCAAGCAGGGTAAATTTAGGCACCAGAGAGTACCTAGTATGGAATAGAGATTAGGTTTGTGGGTTTTTAATTTAACAGATTTGCTTTAATCTCCTTCCACTTATTTATAAAGCAGGCCATTTGTTGACTAAAGCTTCGTACACACGATCGGATTATCCAACGGAAATTGTGTGAGGACAGGCTGTTGTCGGAAAATCTGACCGTTTGTATGCTCCATTGGACAATTGTTGTCGGATTTTCCAAGGGCAAATGTGGGATAGCATGCTTTAAAATTGTCCGCCAACAATTGTGTGTTGTCGGATTTTCCGATTGTGTGTACACAAGTCCGTCGGACAAAACTCCAAAGTACAAACACGCATGCTCAGAAGCAATGCTCACCATAACACAACATTAGCAGAAGTTGCCCAAAGAGTGGCGCTAATGAGCTGAAAAACCACGTGGCTTTGTGTTTGTTGGCCGACAATTCTTTGCCGTTTGTATGCAAGACAAGTTCCTGGCCAACGCCCTTCGGACAAAAGTCCTACGCTTTGTCCGCAGAAAATCCGATCGTGTGTATGAGGCTTTACAACCCTCAGCTCATTAACTTCCATCGAAGAGAGCAGGGCTGGTTAAAGCCTGCTAAGGAGGATGATGTGGTGTTCATATGACTTACTTCTTGGTTTCAAATGGTTCATAGGCAGTGAGGGAATTCCAGGGAGTGGAAATTAAATTCTGTATATTTACAGAATACAATCGTGGATTCGGGTTCCACAATTTGAATCTTATCAATCTGGGGAAGGTGGAGACCTACAGTAGATAATAAAGCTAAATAGGTGAGTTTCACCTTCCCTGACAGCTATTGTCTCAGCTCAGCCAGTTCCATATCAGGGATTACAAAGCCTAAAGCTCCGCTGTGCAACTTAGTAAGCCAAGGACCACCAAACAACCCCCTAGACCAGTGATGGTGAACCTTGGCACCCCAGATGTTTTGGAACTACATTTCCCATGATGCTCAACTACACTGCAGAGTGCCTGAGCATCATGGGAGATGTAGTTCCAAAACATCTGGGGTGCCAAGGTTTGTCATCACTGCCCTAGACGTACCTACAGGCCACATCATGTTTTTTTGTTTCCCAGAACTGGTCAAAAAAGAATACTCACGACAGTCATGCTCATCAGAATCGTCCTCACAGTCATTGTCCCCATCGCACACCCAAGAGCGCCGAATACACTTCCCATTATCACAGTGAAAGTCCAGTGGCGAGCAAGTAGGTAGCACTGAATAAAAAATAAAGTAAGATGTGTAATAATTAAGGAGTATATGATGTTTATGTTCCACATATCAGGGTCACCACTTCAAGTGGACCCATCATCAAAATTCATACTTCACATCAGTTCAACAGACAAAGGCCCCCCCAGCCAAAACATTCAGCGGAGCCCAAAGTAGACAGGGTCTTTTATTAAATTAAAGAGAACCTGTCACCTAAAGATCATCACTTAGGCAGGCCATACATGGTCCAATTTTAAAAGAATTTTCTTTTGAAAAATCAGAAATTAGTGAGTTTTGTGATCCGATGGTGCCACCATTGATTTCGAAATTCGACCAACCAAACCTTCAATTTCACCTCATGTTCCTACAGAAAATATTTTGTCTGGGAATCTTCTTTTCTTGCACATGCACATTTCTTTTTCGATTACATTTCTCGCACGATTCACCAATCATTGATTAGAAAATCGTCAGTTTTATTAAAATGTAATGGCCGCACGAAAATCGGCTGTTACTGCAGCCCACTAATTGTGCGAAATACGAACGAAAATTCTTAGATAAGATTTTGGAAAGAAAATTCTTTCGAAATTCGACCCACAAAAAGTTTCTATGTGATGAAAAAAAGAAATCAATAATAAAAGTTAAAAAAAAAAAAAGGGGGGGGGAGGTAAGATACACCCAAGCACATAAAATTCCCCCCCCCAAAAAAAAATGTAAGCCCCCCCCCATCCCCACATATACACTTGTACGAACATAAACACATGCGTCAGGGGCGCCTACATGTTATGTATCGCCGCACACGCTGGAGTGAGAGCAATAATTCCAGCACAAGACCTCCTCTGTAACACTAAACTAATACCTATAGGGGGGGGGGGCTTTTGACGCGTCGCCAATAGAAAATACAGGGTACTGAAATATGTCGCCATTTCACGGGCGCACACAAATTTAAGGTTTGACGTGTTGCCTATCTATTTCTTTGGCGCAACCTTGTCTTATATTTTACCAAAAATATGAGTAATGTATTGTGTTTGCCCTAAAATTCAATTGGTGCGTTTTGTTGCTGAAATCTTGCGTTTCCTAGATCTTTGCAGTAATAACATAGGACATTAAAAAAAAAATGGAACTACCACTTTTTTATTCTCTAGGGTGTCTCCTTTCAGAAAATATATAATGTTTGGGGGTTTTGTGTAATCTTCAGGTCTAAAATTTTTTTTTTGAACATGTTTTGAAAAAAAAAAAGGCAGACAGCAGTGAAAAGTAAGAGGAAGACAGACACAGGCAAAGCGGTCTACATTTTCTACAGAAATGTTGGAAATATCACACATTTAGAGAACTTACTGCAACCATCTTCATCGCTGTGGTCCCCGCAGTCATTATCTCCGTCACATTGCCACTGCGCAGGTATACACGTACATTCTCCAAACGCACTGACCGCACACGTAAAGTGGTTACGCCCGCAGGCACACTCTGAAGCTTTAGATAAACCTGAGAAGAGAGAAGGAAGGCCTAGTTGGTCAGAATGAAATGGATGATCATTTATTTAATATTATGAATATATACACAATAAATATATTTAGAAATTCAAAAGCAGACCTATACCTAAAAACGTACATGTCCCGGAGAATACACTGCCCTAGACTCCCCACAGTGTTGGTCATGCGACTGTTGTCTTTCCCTACAGTGTGTGCATCAATAGAAACACACTGTTCCCCACTCCTCCCCTAACCCTTCTCCAAACAAAAGCTGTGTTATCCCTCCCCTATGAAGACCAGAAGTTCACAGCTGCTCTGTGCACCCTTCTCTCCTTTATCACAACCCTAAGTATCAGTGTATGCTATTGCATAGCCATAAACCCATAAGATATAAATGATATAAGTTCAGGAGAGGTCATGCACCTCCTTGGACTTAACTATACTTTTTACAAAGTGGCTGAATATCTGGAATTCTGCTTTAAGGGGCTACTCCGGATGAATTAAACAAAAATCCATTGCAAACTGGCTAATGAGATTCTCAAAATACACAGCACATCCCCTCCAAAAAGAGCCCCTGTACCCTGGTGGAAGTGAGATACTGCAGGCCCTTTTTTGAATGTGACAGCCATGGGAACATGAGCACGGCTGCAGTAATGGGACCCCATTTATGTTGGGGCATTTGCTGCCTCTACAGAAGTTTTAGAAATTTTAAAGGAGACTCTTTTTCAAAAAAGACACACCGAGCGAAAATTCACCTATCCATCTGTCTGACACAGATAACGACAATCAGTCCTGATATTATTCGATGTTATCAGCAGGTCCACAAAGCATATCGATTACAGTACACATTACCTTTCTAATGAAGTGATTGGAAAATTGATCCTTTACAGGCAAGCTCTGATTTTATTGCATTTCAGATGACACTTGAGGTCAATGTTTTTAGTACCCAACACCCTGTGCTCCAAGCTCTATCGATTTATTTTGGAGCCTTTCAGATTTACAAAACACTTTACACAACTCAAAGGCATGGGCATTGCTAGGTCTGCAAAAGATATGGGGCTAGAGCCCATAGTATCGGTCACCAACCTTTTGGCAGGCTTGGGGGGGGTCGTCACTTGCCACCTCACCTGCCACCATTTGCAGATTGTCACGTCGTCTGCCACCAGATGTGGATTATCACTTGCCAACTGATGTGGATTGTCACTTGCCATGCCAGCCCGCCAGTGCCACCAAATATGCATTGACGCTACATTGGTGGAAGGCTGGCAGCACTGGTCCATTTAGTGAGGGCAGGAGAGCGGTGATGCGGGGCGGGCAGTGAGAGATGATGTAATCTCGCTGCTCCCCGCCGCACCTCCGACACTGAAAATGCCCATGCTGTGAGAGCGAAAGACCGCTGATGTGTGGCGGGCAGTGAGAGACGATGTCATCTCTCTGCTCCCCGCCGCACCTCGCTCCCACACTGAAGAGGCCCGGCTGTGTGGGCAGAAGGGCGGAGAGAGATGGTGTCATTTCTGCTCGTCCACCCGCTCGCTTCTCGCCTCTCTAATGCAGCCCGCCCACCGCAGCCACAACCCACTGGTTAGGCAGGGAACATGCGGCAAGAGACTCGGGGCTATAGGCCCCAGATTCGGAGCTATAGCCCCAATAGCCACCCCCTAGCGACGCCACTGCTCAAAGGGCAAAGTTGATGGAAAAGGGTGACGAGTTCAAATGCGATTGCAGGCATCTTAAGATCAAGATTCCAAAACTTTGGTTCCTACAAGATTTTTAATGTCCTTTTGCTCTCCAATACTTTAATTACTGGAGACAAATGAGCAAAAGATGAATGACTGGTGAAGCCAGATGCACACTATATCTCAGGAACCATCGGAAATTGGCAATCCTTCATCCAAAATTCTTTGAGAGGAGAATATTAAAAAAAAAAAAAAAAAAAAAAAAAAATATAAACGAAAGAGCTGGGCAGAAAATAGTCATCCGAAAAAGCAACTGCATCCAAATCTGATGCAGCAATGTTTGGGAATCTTGTCAGCTGGCAGGGCCAACAAGCAAAATAAAATAGGCGTGGCAGGAGATTCGTCCATCCCCACTGCATAGCATGGACAGGGGAATCAGCCCCCAGGTTGAATGAAAATAAGCTATGCATGTACACGCAACATGACTGTGTATTTGTCATACTAAAGGGAGCATTTATAACAAAACTGACATAGCTGTCTGTCTAGGTTTGTTCTGTGAAAATGGGCAAAACTGAATGTTTTCAGACTATATTTTCTGCAGATCGAATGAGTGAAAGAGAAAATACCACATTATGGCCATTATATGGAGCTGAGGAGCATACTTACTTTCAATTCTAGTCAGCGCCATCTAGTGGCCGTAATGCTCATTTTTTTTTCCCCCATTCACACATTTGAGCTGCAGAGAATATAGACTGGGCACAATCAATTTTGCCCCATTCTCTACCTCATCAAATCAGAAAATGCTTTGCATTCATTCAGAAAATGCAAAGCATTTTCTGGATGGCACCAGCGCCAAGTGGCCGACCTGCTATGTTCAGAATACATCAGGTCAGCTGACCCAGAAGCACTTGGGTAGCGGTATCTGTGATTTCCATCTTTCAGCAGCATGGGCCATGTATTGTATATAATAAAATATTCAGTTGCAGCGCTAATCTATATTGTGTGTGTATACTGAAAAAAATTGTGCAACTATGCAAAAAATATATGCAGCACCTTCAACGTGCAAATAAATCATCCGAATGATGAAGTGCCAAGTGCAAAAAAACTATTAATGAATATCCATACAATTCATAAAAGTTAAAACACTCAAATAGTCGATATATGAAAAATTACATTGTCAATTAGTAATAACTCGTGAGGAAAAAAAAAAAAAAGAGTCCAAACATTCAATGATGACATCTGAAGGATTAACCACCATCCAGTAAGAAATCACCATAGATTGGATAATCTTACCGGACTAAGTGGACCCAATGCCAGAGGCAGGGAGTCAAACAGGCATGGAACTGGGAACGTGGTCACTCTCTGGAAACGGCATATGAAGTCACCTTGTCACCAGACATAATCATGGACTCCACCATAAAAGAAAAAGGCCACCACATAGTGTAAAACCATAAAACTACGGGTTTATTGTAAAAGGTAGAACACTTACATTAATCATGATATAAACAGGCAAGATGAGATAAGTGATCACAGGTATATCCAAAAAGCGCAGTAACATGGAGTCCACCATGCCCCAGATGATGTTCTATTGAACGAAACCGGTCGGGTAGACTGAACTAGCTCCATGTTACCGTGCTTTTTGGATGAACCTGTGATCACTTATCTTATCTTGCCTGTTTTATATCATCACTGATGTAAGTGTTCTACCTTTTACAATAAACCCGTAGTTTATGGTTTTACACTATTTAGCGGCCTTTTTCTTTTATGAATGGTGGAGTCTATAATTATGTCTGCCGACAAGGTGGAACAGAAGCTGACCTCATATACGGTTTCCAGAGAGTGACCACGTTCCCAGTTCCATGCCTGTTTGACTCCGTGCCTCTGGCATTGGGTCCACTTAGTCCAGTAAGAGTATCCAATCTTTTTTATCGATGGTGGATTCACAGTCTATGGTTATTTCTTACTGGATGGTGGTTAATCCTTCAGAAGTCGACTATACCTTCAATTTCATCATTGAATTTGATTCAGTTATTTGTGATCTCATTTCACTTGTTTAGACTGTTTGTTATTTTTTTCCCTCAAGGGTTATTACTAATTGACAATGTAATTTTCCATAGATGGACTATTTAGTGTTTTCACTTTTATGAATTGCATGTATATTCATACATTTTTTTTTTATTGCACTTGCCACTTTATCATTCAAGTGATTTATTTGCACATTCAAGGTGTTACATACGTGATTTATTTGCACATTTGCACAATTTTCAGTATACACACACACACACACACACTATATGGATTAGCGCTGCACTTGAATATTTTATTATTATCTTCTCAATTTGTCCGATTATAGTGTTTGCAGATTTTCTTATTTTATGGAGTAGCGCAGTGTTTATTTAGAAATCTACATGTATTGTATATGCATAGCTATGTAAAAAATGCCATACTTGAAATTCCTCTTAAAGGAGATCCTGTCAACAGGCCATTCATTTTAACTACAACCTTCCCTTTTATGTGCATTTATTGCATTTTATTTGTGTTTTTTTACCTGTAAAAGCCTGTTTTGCGTTGACATCAAAACGTTCTTCATATCCGCAGCCCCAGCAGAATCAGAGCTTACACATGTGACACTATAGCATGTGTCAGACACAAGGCATGTGGGCCAAATCTGGGTCTCTAGGCCATCTCATGTGGCCCTCACATCTCTCCTGCAGCAACAGGAGAGCTCCAGCCCTCCTTATTTAACCTTATTTAAGGCTGGATGTATTATGTTTAAGATAATGAGAGGCCTGGCCCCAAGCTATCTCTGCTCTCGTTTTCATGAACGAGCTTTGGTTAGATCACTCAGATCTACTGGCAGAGATCTCCTCCACATCTCAGTGCCCAAGAAGATCCGGCGTGGTGGTCGGGCCTTCTCCCACCAGGGTGCCGTTTTGTGGAATAGCCTCCCTGGCGAGCTCCAGGAGGCCTCTACTATTCCGGTCTTCCGCGGGTTACTGAAGACTTGGCTTTTCACGCAAGCCTTCCCTGCGTAGCCGCTCTTCCACCCTTTCTGCCGCTCTGTAATGCTTCTGGTTCCTGGGTCCTCTTTTCCCAGGAACTCTGCTATGTGCGTCGGGACCATTCGGGGTAAGACCGCGCTATATTAAGACTCAACTCAACTCTAGTCCTCCTCCAGACCCTTCACTTTGTTTCCCAGCAAGGCCCCCAGCTTCTTCCCAACAGCAGCAGAAGGGTAAAGGGGGAGCAATGTGATGTAAGGGAGGGTGGGGGATTCTTGAATGCTGATGGTGGGGATGCTCTTGGCATTGGATGTAAGGAGGGGTGGGGTGCTCTGGACATCTAGTCTTACAGATACAACCAGCACTTTGAGGACGACCATAATTCTGATGCGGCCGGTGATGAAATTGGAGTTGGACACCCCTGTTCTATAGTATTCACAGTCTGCTATATAAAAGCTGACATAGGGGGGCAGAGGAGCTAGGCCAGCAGAAGGAGAGGGCTATGATGTGCAAGGAGCAAGGGAGTTGTGCTAGGGGATGTTCTGGAGTGCCACCATCTTGGTGGCACTCCATCTTGTCACTGCAGCTCCTAATTGAATTTAACTTGTCACTATATTTGATTTTATATTTATCCATACATTTTTTTTTTCTTTGGCACTTTGGTTATTTACCTTTTCTTACTATAGCACATGTGTCAAACACAATGCATGTGGGCCAAATCTGGCCCTCTAGGCCATCTCATGTGGCCCTCGCATCTTTGCTGCTGCAGGAGAGCTCCAGCCATGGAGGCACCAGGAAAGGTCTTTCCGTTCCCCCAACTGGTTGGTTAGTAGTATCTTTGTGCTAGAAATTCTCTAGCAAGTTCAGGGGCACACTGCAAGGGAATGAAAAAGTTATCGATGTCAATAATAAAAAAAAAAAAGCTGCAATGAAAATATGATTATTCTGTGCTTTAACATGCAATTTTTTATGTTGGTGACAGGGTCTCTTTAGGCCAAACTCCAATAATGCGAGTGAAAACATTTGCTAAATAGTCATGCCGGATCTTTCCTCCAGCTTTCTTCAAAGGCCTCTGAAATTTACAAGAGGCGGCAAATCATGCTATGTAATACAACCCAGAGCCAGAGGATCAATGCCTCTGAAATACATGACATCACGTTTGTGCCATAAACACCGTGTAAAAACGCACCGAACTGGAGACGGCCGGGCTTAGATCACACTCGGATTTCCGCCCCAGGCTGGGACAACGTGGTTCCCCAGCTGTTGGTGAGCTGCAAGTTGCTGACACATAATTTTGGCGTGTTATGTAAAGCTGGCCATAGATTTTTAGAAGGAGGTCAGACCTGCAGAGATCATCCCTCTCCCCTCAGGCAAAACCCCCCCAGAGGGCCGCAGAGAGAGCCCTGATCCTGTAAACCTTTTCTGCTGAACGCGCACATTTATGTCAATGGAGAGGAAGGATGAATGGCTTACTGGGGAGGGAGGAGCCATGTGAGATAATGGAAAATTAAATACTTACCTTTCCTTAATGTTCCTTTCCTGGTGCCTATCCATGGCAACATACACATGGAGCAACCAACCATGTGTATTCTGCCATGGAGGCACCAGGAAAATTAAAAATTAAATACTTTCCTTTCCGGGTGCCTATCCATGGCATCATACACACGGTTGGTTGCTCCATGTGTATGCTGCCATGGAGGTACCAGGAAAGGTCTTTCCGTTCCCCCGACCGACAGGTTGGTTAGCAGCAGGGCTTTTTTTCTCATACAATCGGTACAGGAACTCGACCACGACTTCCCAAACCCCCACACATCCTCCAAACCACACTAAATTGTGGGTGTGGTCAAATTTTACAAACAGTGGGAGGATCAAAATGCATTCCTGGTATTTAGTGCCCCTTTCACACATACGGATCCCGTGTGGATTCGTTTTTGGACATCCGCTTGCTCAGCGGGGATCGCTCCGTTGATCCCTGCTGAGCCGGCAGATGACAGGTCCGTCTCTACACACTGTGCAGGGACTGCCCTGTAAAATCTCCACTCTCCTCTATGGGGGGGGATCGGATGAAAACGAACCGGTTTGCATCCATCACATTTTAGCGGAGAGGATCGGATCAGGGCTTACATACCTGAGCCCCGAATTTCCGAGGGCACGATCCCGCATCGTTCTCAACAATGCCTGATCCGCTCTTCATTGGATAGATTGATAGCAGCACAGCCATTGGCTCCCGCTGCTGTCAATCAAATACAATGACGCGGCCGCCGGGGGGCAGGGCCGAGTCATACAATGGGCGGCAAGGGACGCCGATTGTATGGCACGGGAGCGCGCCCGCAAGGTAACCCCCTCGGGTTGAGAGCTTCCCAGGAGGGGGTTGGCTCTTGCGGGGAGGAGCCACGACAGCCGCCGTGGGACCCCAGAAGAGGAGGATCGGGGCCACTCTGTGCAAAATGAACTGCACAGTGCAGGCAAGTATGATATGTTTGTTATTTTAAAAAAATAAAAAAAGTTGCGCCTTAGCTGGTCGATAAATCTTGATCACTAAAGAGGGAGAAACATCTTGCAGATTAAGGCAGCAAGGAAACAAAGCCAAAAGAGTAGGCAAGTTGAGCCTTTAGAGATCCTGCCACTGGCGAGTTGTCATCATTAATGGGATTGCTGGGGTGACATAAGCACAAGAATTGAAGATGACAAGAGATCTGGCTTGTTGCCTTAATCTCATCAGAGCACTTGCTATAATCTGACCACATATGTGAATGACAGTCTTCAGATCTATGGATACACTCTTGTTGCCAACCCTACCCAACATGGCCAATGCCCATTTCTTAAGGTCTTCTGCTGTCCATTAACAGACTGGCATTAGCAATGTTGAGCACTGTTCCCTGTGTCCGTCAATGGACAGCAAAAGAGACCACCTACCCATAGTCCTTAAAAGGAAAATGATCATTGTCCATGTTGGACATTGTTCCCCATTTCTTTTAAGGACTATGGGCAGGTGGTGTCTTCTGCTGTCTATTAAAAGACATGGTAAGGGAGACAATATTTTAACATCTATGGGTGCATAAAAAAAACTCCACTGTGCTCAAAACTAATGCCGCGTACACACAACCGTTTTTCAGGATGAGAAAAATGCAATTTTTTAATTTGGTCATTAAAAACGATCGTGTGTGGGCTCCAGAGCATTTTTCACGACATGAAAAATGGGCATTAAAAATTTGGAACATGCTCTAATTTTACTCGTCGTTTATCACGTCGTCGTTTTTCTCGTCATGAAAAACAGCCGTGTGTAGGCTTTGACGACGTGAAAAAAAAACGTGCATGCTCAGAAGCAAGTAATGCGACGGGAGCGCTCGTTCTAGTAAAACTAGCGTTCGTAATGGAGATAGCACATTCGTCACGCTGTAAGGGACTGAAGAGCACGAGGCTGAAAAGCGCGAATCGTCTCTCACCAAAAACTTTGCTAACACATGGATCAGCAAAAGCAGCCAAAAGGGTGGCGCCATCCGAATGAAACTTCCCCTTTATAGTGCCGTCGTACATTTCGTACGTCACCGCGCTTTGCTCGAGCATTTTTTTCTTATGATCGTGTGTAGGTAAGGCAGGGTTGAGAAGAATCACGTTGAGAAAAACTTCGTTTTTTTCAATGACATTAAAAACGGTCGTGTGTTCGCGGCATAAGAAAAAAGTTTTGGCAGGATTTTAACTTTAAGATAGTTTGGCAAAAGTAAAATAGGAAACCAATAACCAGCCAAGATTTGACATAGATTTCCTCCAATTATAGTTCTACCACACACCCACTCCTGTACCCATCAATATCCCTATAGTTTGTGCAATTCTCTTAGCCCATACCAGCTCAAAGAGCCACCCAATGGCCCCCGATCTCTCACCCTATATCATGTAGGAGTGCCCCCTTCCCCCCCACAGCCTGTACACTCATGTATTGTTCCCCAAGGACAATGACCCCTTTATACTGTGCCTTCATCCGGCCTGTCCCGCAATGACAAGGAGGGGAAGAGAAGCAGCCGTTCTATATTATACGGGGTTAATTATTTCCACTGACAGACAATATAGACACAACAGTGCGCACTGGATGAAAGTTGAGATCTCAGCTTTGTGATAGCGAGATTTTATGCTCTAGGCTTTCAACCTAAACTTCTGAGGATAAATCACTTGATCGCATCTTAGTGAGCCACAAGCGCATATGCCGAAATACAGATCTGGATAAAGCTACCCTTAAAAGATGAACTATGGTCTTTTTTTTTTTTTTATAAGTTTTAAACAATTGATAAATAGAAGGCTGTTTGACCAAAAAACGATATTTCACTATTTGGTAGACAGACGTGTTAAACCATTCACTGGCCTCTGTAGGGGAGATCATGGCGCTTGATTTCAACATACAAAAGTAGATAGGAATGAATACCCTTCAGATCTGTCCGTTTTCAGCTGGGATCTCAAGTCTATTTTTGACTGTTCTGTAGAGAACATATGAAGAAAATTAGTGAGGACAGACGCACTCCAATCCAACGTATATTTATTCAGGGAAAACAGGCACTACAAAAATCAGCATAACTCAGGACAGCCGACGCGTTTCACACTAATTCAGTGTTTACTGATGAAGTAAACACTGAATTAGTGTGAAACGCGTCAGTGACCTGAGTTATGCTGATTTTTGCAGTGCCGGTTTTCCCTGAATAAATATACGTTGGATTGGAGTGCGGCTGTCCTCACTAATTTTCTTCATTGCTACGTGCATTGCCGGTGTCTTGTTGACCTAGTTCCCCTATCGATATGTTTCCCGAGCTCGACTGTGCATGCGCACTCGGAACACACGGAAATCTACGAACATCTACAGCCGTTCGTCAGCTGTAGACGTGCTCGCTCCCGAGGATACACGCCGCGCAGAAAGCGGCGGGGGCGGAGACTGGGACATGCCGCTCTATAGGGCGCCATTAAACAAGTTGATGGCCGGGTGACACGCCGCTCTGTATTTTTTAAAATGTTCATGAGCGGGCGCAAGGGGCGGGGGCAGAGACTGTAACACGCCGCTCTATAGGGCGAGTGTTGTACATATAAATCTCTAGGCTTGCCGTCTAACATTGCAGGGAGCGCACACTCACTGATCCGCCCCTTGCTGTTCAGAGCGGCGTGTCACCCGGCCATCAACTTGTTTAATGCCGCCCTATAGAGCGGTATGTCCCAGTCTCCGCCCCGCCGCTTTGTCGAGCTGGTTCCCCTAGCATCGGGAGCGAGCGCGTCTACAGCTGCCGAACAGCTGTTCACGCTCTGAGAATTCCATCGCCTCGGATTGCGCCTGCGCAGTCGAGCTCGAAACCATATCGATAGGTGGAACCAGCTCGGCAGAACACCGGCACCCTTGGTCCCTGAGAGAAGCACTATCCTAATCTTATCTGCCTGGAGCGGCAATTTCTGTTTTTCTGTAGAGAAGATAATTAGACAGGGTTTAAAAATTACTTAACTAGTAGACTTGAGAGGGGAACAGTAAAACAGTCACTGTGCTTTTGTATTTAGGCGGAAATAAGAATGGCTGCTCTCATGTACTTCTATGGTTTCAAAGTAAACGTAGCAACAAGGTATTTAAAATGGTAAATATATATGCAATGACATTTACATTCATTAAATTTTGTTTAAAGTGCATTTGTGCTCACATGCTGACAATGTCCCACTCAGACTCTTCTACTACATAGTCCAGCATCAGTCTTCTTCTGGGTTGACCGGACACGTAGTGTCATTCAAACCATATCCAGGAGTGCTTGGTGTCATGGGCCTGACCCTCTGCAGTTACACTATACTGATGCCGAAAATGGCTATCACAATATCATCACATCAGTGGCAGTCTACTTTGATGACCACCAAGCCCAAGGGAAAAGATCAATTCTAAAAAGGTCTCCAAAGAAAAAGAAAATCCAAATCAAGTCAATATGTGGTGTGACCACCCTCTGTCTTCAAAACAGCAACAATTCTTCAATTCCTTTAGGTACAATTGCACACCGGTTTTGAAGGAACTCAGCAGGTAGGTTGTGCAAAACATCTTAGAGAACCACAGATCTTCTTTACACTGAAGAAGGTTCTTAAAGTGGTTGTAAACCCTCAGAGACAACCTAATCTGTTCAGATAGTAGATAACACAGGCAGCTGATCGCTGCCAGTGAAAGTATTTAATGAAAATCGTCTTTCTCGTAGATGGCGTAATGTGCGATTGCGCAGTATGATCTTTCATTAACGGCATGTAAAGTGAGCCGTCTGTGTATTCCCTGCATGTCGGGAAATTACTGTGAAGGAGCTTCCCCTCTGAATGGCTCAGAGGAGAAGTCTCGCGATGCTGCACGGATTCTCTTCTTCCTGATACTCCCGGCGCTACGGCGCATGCGCAAGATTTCAGAGTAAGGGCAGAAGTGACTATGTAACAGATTCAGTAAACCGCTCTAAAAATGGCGCGGCCAATACTTGAAAATGAAGAGAAGGCCAACACCCTAAATAAGGTATTTACAGACCTTGTTTAGGGCCGATTTCAATAGATTATCCCTTGTAATGAGCTACTGAATGTTTAAATTGAAAAGAAAAAGAAAAAGAAAAAAAATCATCCGGGGTTTACTTCCTCTTTAATGACATTGTATGTTTGGGGTCGTTGTCCTGCTACAGAATACATTTGGGGCCAATCACACACCTCCCTGATGGTTTGACATGGAGAAGTATCTGCCTGTATTTCTCAGCATTGAGGACACCATTGATCCTGACCAAATCTCCAACTCCATTTGCAGCAATGCACCCACAAATGTTTTGCCTTTCATTTCTATCTTAAACTGAATGGGTTGTTTTACAAGGTGAGGCTTTACATACGCCTTATAGTTGGTAAACTCCCTTGGTTGATTTTTAACTATAGGTAAGTAAACCTATAGATAAGCCTCATTTTAGGTACAGTAAATATCTCCTAAACATGCACTGTGATGCATACTAGCGTTATATAACATTCCCTTGCAGGAGGACATTTTTTTCTCTTCACCAAGTTTACTACCGCTTTAAAAACGCTCTTCAGTGTAAAGAACAAGGGATCCTGGAAATGATGGTTTGGCCCCCACAGAACCCAGATCTCATCATCATCATCATGGAGTCTGTCTGGGCTTACATGGAGACAGAAGGATTTGAGGCAGTCTACATCCACAGAAGATCTGTGCTTAATTCTTCAAGACATTTGGAACAACCTACCTGCCGAGTTCCTTCAAAAACTGTGTAAGTGTACCTAGAAGAATTGATGCTGTTTTGAAGGCAAAGAGTGGTCACACCAAATATTGATTCGATTTGGATTTCTGCCATGATCACTTAGTGCCCCTGTTCCTCATTCCAGCACCCGGGTGTTGGCTGTTGCTTTCCTCCCCGTCTATGTTCACCTGTTGGGTGAGTGATCTGCTCAGTCACCTGATCTAAGCAAACTGAACACTCTATCCCTTGCTTGTGATAGAGACAGACATGCCTATATTGTTCTAAACCAAACCTCCTGTTAGTCTGCCTTACTTGCTGTTGGATCCCCTGTGTATGACCCAGATTGGACTGGATTATCCCCTGAACTCAGCCTGCCTTTTACCCTGGAACGGATACTGGATTATCCCCTGAACTATCTTTGAACCACGCTATATGCTAAACTGCAAGTACCTGTTTGCTTTGCTCAGTTCACGTCTGCCCAGGCGTGGTGGCCAGGCACTATGGCATTGTGTATAAAGTCCTGCGGGCAACCAAGTACCGGTAGTAGGCTGCGTGTCTTAATGGAAAGGGGGCTGCTATAGGTGAAGCGCACAGTAGCCAGCTATATAGTGTCTGACCACCTGCGTTGGGGTAGACGTGACATTCATGACAAATTTCTCTTCTGTTCATTTACTTCCCATTTTTGTTAAGGCCTCATGCCCACGGACATTTTTACAGCCGCGTTTGAGCGTTTTTTACAGCTTAAAAACACCTGTCCATGTTAGTCTATAGCTTCATGCCCACCTAGGCGTTTTTGAGCTGCAAATGGCATAGGTGTTTTTAAGCTGTAAAAAAAAAAAAAAAACCCAGGACCAGTGCGTTCCGCGGCTCCAGCGTTAGGCATTAAAAACGCGCAAAAATGCGGCGGCGGCGTTTGAGCTCCGGCGTTTTTATCTGGGCCAACTTTAAAATTTATTTATATTTTTCAAAAAAAATACGGTCGAAAAATTTATAGACTAACATGGACAGGCGTTTTTAAGCTGTAAAAAAACGCTCAAAAACGCGGCTGTAAAAACGTCTGTGGGCATGAGGCCTTATTGATAAATATAAAACTATTAACCCTTCTATTTCTGAAAGCATTCTTCATTTACAGCATTTGTTCACACCTGTGAGGACATTTGCACAGTATGGTGTAGAAATGTAAAATTATATAGAATATAGATTTTAGATTTCATCTTGGCTTTTACTTTCTTAAGCTGCAGACAACAGGCACCTAGGGACTCTGTAGAGCTCCCGGTAGCCCCTAATAAGTAAACTGCGGCTTCAGCTGCTGAAGTCACGCTTGGCCCAGCGCCAGCCTAATGTAGCAGTTAGCTGTCCTGGGTACGGGCACAAAACCTAATTATTACATGATGCAGATTGCAAGCTCTTCTGATCCCATAAAAACAATTATAACCAAATAAATAAAATATTTGTCTGAAAAGGAAGCACATGCAGGAAAAGCCAGCCTGATCCATCACCCATCCATAACAGCAATAATATATGCACACTCACAAAAGCGCCATTATTTGAGCCATGATGGATTCAATTTGCTAATGTGCAGATTGCTCTAATTCTCACCAATCAGGGGATGTAATGGATATGGAGCCGCTCTGTCTCCTCACTAACTGATCAGATTAAAGGCTCATCATTAGGACAGGACGTCTCTCCGGCCTTCCCACACTTCCCCCGCGTACACATGCGATAATGAATCGCCAACCTGCAGACATTCACTGACTACAAGTCCCAGCATGCTATGCAAGTCACTGGGCTGTATGCAGAAACCAAGGGCGATCTTCTACATTATACACAATACTTGCAAAAAAAAAAAAAAAAAGTTTGGGCTAGAGTTGGGCTTTAAAGGAAAAAAACAATTTGAAATTTGTCCCAAAATCAAATCTCATGAATGGATACTGAAATCAAGCCTAACGCCCGGTACACACGATCAGAAAATCGTACGAAAAATACAGTTTTCTAAGCGACCGTACAATAATTGGATCATTAGTACAGAGCTTTCGAGAGCTGATGAGGACATTTCATCTGATATCATTTGATCGGACAAGCACAAAAATATTTTTCGTACGATACCAGATCGTACCATTTTCGTTTAATCAGTACAGCCGTCGTTCAAAAATGCAATACAAATACATTACAACACATGACATCACTTCCAAATTTTTTTTTGGTCGTACGAGAATTTGTGACTTTAGTAAACTCTTCAGATTCAATCTGAGATTAGCATGCAAAAATAAAAAAACAGACGATCATTCATCAG
The DNA here is from genome assembly GCA_029206835.1 of Rana muscosa. NCBI lineage: Eukaryota > Metazoa > Chordata > Amphibia > Anura > Ranidae > Rana > Rana muscosa. Next base: position 159,131,507 of record CM055119.1, on the reverse strand, counting down.
ATAATTTCATTGTGTGTACCGGGCATTACTGAAGCCATATCCATTTGTCCCCAACCTGCAAGTTAAAGGGGAACACCAGGAAAATACTATTTAGACGTCAAGCTGGCCATAGATGACTGGCCAGGAGCCTGAACAAGAATCAGAATCCTCCATTCACACAAATAAGGTGCACAACCCACCCTTCAAAAGTATTGGGACGCTTGCCTTTACACGCACATGAACTTTAATGGTATCCCAGTCTTAGTCTGCAGGGTTCAATATTGAGTTGGCCCACCCTTTGCAGCTATACCAGCTTCAACTCTTCTGAGAAGGCTGTCCACAAGGTTTAGGAGTGTGTCTATGGGAATGTTGACCATTCTTCCAG